>WBMW01002035.1:661039-802246 GCA_013396635.1 Penelope pileata
TTTTTGAGTTCATGAGTGCGTAGTGGATTTGGCAGGTGGACTTGGGGGAAATTTTCAGTTTGTTTTTTAAGCCTATCCAATCATCTTCTACTGAAAGTTATTCACACTGTTGCTTGGAAAAAGCCCTCTGGGTAAGTAGCCATATTTTTCAGAATCTGGCTTTAAATAGCCTTTTAAAATGGGAGTTAAACTCCCAAGTCAGGAAAGCATTTTGAAGGTTTTACCTGAGGTTCCTGTTATATAATTCTATGGCACCACGTAAAACCTACTATTATTTGTGGAGTTGTGGCATTGCCTCCACTGAATCCTTTCTAAATCAATCCGAAGTGCCATTTTCCATCTCCTTTCCCAATCATGGCTCATTAAGCATCATGCAGAATGTAATCTATTAGCAGCAATCTCCTTGGCTGGTGAGAGAATCAGTTATGAGTCGCCACGTTTTATAAAACAAACAAAAATTAAAAAAAATTAAAACATGTAACATAAGGCCTGCCACTATTAAAGAGATTGAATGTGGGAGGTGTGTATTTATGCCATTGAGCCAACTTAAATGTTCATAAGGACGATGAAACTTCAGTATCCTGAGTCGTTGATTTCGAGCTTCAGGTCAGAGACAGATGACTTCATGCTGAGATTTATTACTAAGAGGCGAAGCTTTGGAGTTTGTGTCAAGGTGGGCTCATCCATCACCAGAAGAATTCTGCCATAATATTCTGCTGTCAGATCCCATCTACCCTTGATCAATCTATCAGTCGGCCTACTTAGGAAATTGTACATAAACCCAATAGAATCTGATTAGACATCCAAAAACACCATCAATGGTTAATCATGCAGGTAAATGGTAGTGTGCTAAATATGACTCCTTTCCTAGTGCACGCAGGCTGCGTTAGACGTGGCAGGGGAAGTCCCCAGCTATCTGCCAGCCTGATGAATTTCTCAGTCCTCTGTGCCTGGGAAATCTGTGTTAAGGCAGTATCCCTGTTAAAAATTCAAATTCTCTGAATTCATCTGTTTCTTTTGTGTGTGGAGAGGCGCTTGACTTTGTGCTTGTGAAGTCTGGCCAACAATTTTTAGCAAGTTCTGTGGTGAAAATGTTGTTTATCAGCAGTTACAGGAGATGAGCTGTTTCAAGCAAGTATGGTGGTATTGTCCACATTCGACAGTATCTAGCTGTGAACTCTGTGATATAGATATCTGAACTCTGATACTGGAAGGTGGGCTTGGTGAATTTTTGGCTGGATTTTTAAACAGATGCATTTCTGAACCTTAGGTGACTTTCAGCCAAAGAAATCACTGCTTCACTGGATAGCTTTGCAAAATTACTGTGAAGTCCTGAGTGTCCCTTGCAATGTTAGAACAGCTCCTGAGAGTAAGACAATCATTTAAATATCAATCAATAATATATATCAATCAAATAAAATTGAGCATGCTGGTAAGTCGCGCTGTACTTGCATAGCAAAACCATAAAATGGTAATTTCCCTCTGATTTGAATCATGTCACATTCCCCTTTATTCTCAATGAAGTGCTCAGATCACACACTCAGAACAGGTCCTTGTTCTTATTATGCCAATTTGAGCATTTGGTCCTTTCAGGGCACAGCTGAGATTTGGGACTGCTGGGTTGCAATGCTGAGCTCCTACAGCTTAGCAACTGATGCTGTGCTTCAGCGTGGCTGAGACATTAAGAGAGATGAATTTTCCAAAATGAGGCAGACCAGTGAACTGTGCTGGCAGTGTAATTCCATTACTTTCAAAGGAGTTGAGTCTGTTATAGCCAATCAAGTGGAACAATGCTGTACCTTAAAGAAAAAAGAAGCTGATTTTTTATTGCTATTATTAAAACTATTATTATTACTAATTCCATGTAAGAACAGCACAGAAATTGAGAAGTGTGTAGAGTTAAATAGCAAACACAACTAAGGGAAAGAATATTGTCTTTTCTGGGGTGTAAAGTAAGTCCAGTCGTGGTTGAAAAAGTGCTGCCAGTGATTCCCAGACAAATTACCCTGAAATGGTGTTAGGAAACACTTCATTCTGTGGTGCTTTACCCACATGGGTTGTCTTCCACGCCAAGTGTAATCTTAGAAGATTCCATTAACTAAAGGTTCAAGCCCGATAAATATCCAAAGAGATGGCAACTGAGGTTAAGGCGGGACTTGAAGAGCTACTGAACGGGACTAGAAGCTCAACCCAAAGCCTTTTTCCTCAAGTGTCTCAGACTTGCCTGTTTGAATGAGGAAAGCTCAGCCGATTGCCTAGACATGCTGGCCAATCCATCAGCTTTATCTGAATTTCCCTCTGACAGGTGGCATAGGCTCAGGACATTGACAGTGCTGTTATGAGAGAGGACATTTCTCATGCCTGCTTTCCATTCATATCCCATCCTGAATTTAGGATATGCGGAATGTCTCATCAAAGGGGAATTAATCAGAGATGGGTTCACAGAAAGCCACTGCAGGTACAGATGATGAATAAAGAGAAAGTGGAGCTCAGTAGAACTTATGGTAAAAAATACTGGAATGGAAACATGGGTTCTGTTTATGTGCAATTTCTTAATGAACTTTACCTGCCAACCTGCATGATAACAAGGCACTTTGTACGGGCCCCTTACAGCACTGGGTTCAGATTTTTTCTTATTTTTCCTGAAAGTTGTTTCATATCAGGGTGGTGATGTCCCTTGTCTTCAGATCCACTTGGACAACGTGCCAGGCCACTTTCTGTCTGGATGCAAATGAACAACAAAACACTGCAAGTTTTATTGAGTACCGAGTAGTCTGCTTCACAGGGAAGGCATTAGCACATGTGGTCTTTAGATAAGAACAAAGAGAAGTGGAGGTCCAAGGCTGATGGAGAGAGATGTCCCAACAGCCTTCTCTACCCCTTAGGCAATGCTTCTTTCCCAGGAAGAGATCTGTGTTTGAGGTTTGTCGGGATGTGAGATTCATTAATCCAGCTCTTTCCATCCTGCTACTCACAGCACATTGCAGAGCCCACATACTAGAAATGCCCTGAACAGCTCAAAGAAAAAAAAAAAAAGCCAATATTTATAATATCCTGAAGCCTGTAAAACACCAAGTTGTTTGAAAGTCCAGCAGGAAGGTGCACTGAAGCTTAGCGTCTATATTTCAAAATACAGGAAGGAAGGCACAGTGAGCCAGGGACATTTTCCCTGGAGCGCAGCTCTGAAATGCCAGGCTTTAATGATTTGGAAAGAAACACATTTCCGCACTACCGTGGCATGGAAAGCAGCAGAGCTGTAGTCTGGAGCGTGAGCAGGTCTTTCTCCTAAATATCTAAGGGGAAATTTGTAGCCACTTTGACCCACTTGTGTGCATCCCAAGGGCAAAGTGTTAACAGTGCTGCGGCCTTGTTGGGGTCGGGTGATGCCATGTCTTACACCACCAAAATTGTATCGGAGCAGCTAAGGGGGATTAGCCGAAGGTATTTGACAGCTGCTGTTAGGTTGAACTTTTACCACTGTAGGTTGAAAATGAATACCAAGTCAAGCACTATTGTTACATGAAACTCTTACCTCAGTTCTGGGTTACTGACCTGACAGGCCCTCCTTTGTTAGAGATCAGATTATTTGGATTTTTTTTGCAATGCCACTGTTAAGCCAGGTTGCTTTTTTAAATGTCTTGCTAATTGTTTGTTACCTTCGGGGCATTTTTTTTTTAGAAAAAAAAAAAGCTTCCTTGTACATCTTTTGCCAAAATAATTACAGTCCACAGTAACTATTGCCTAGGCATGTGACTAATTGATTATTTATTTATTTTTGTTTTACTGAAGCAGTTGGTTGTATGCCTCTGGATGGTTTAAAATAGCTTAAGAGCCAGACAGTCTCATGATCAAATGGACATTATAAAAGTGCTTGAACTCTGAGGACATTTGCAATGGCTGAACATGCCATTCCTCAAGGAATTTTTGTTTTCTTGAGTAGGGCCCATGCCTTTCCAGGTAAAATGATTTCTTCCCAGACTTCTCCCCACCCTTGCCAGCATCAGGAAGGAACATGAATGTAACATTCCAGTACAAGGACTAGGTAGCTCCAAGACATGCCTTGCTTGAAAGAATTCATATACGTATATCTTTCCTCTCCTACCAGTCACTTCTGGCTATTTGTTTGACTGTTCCTCAAGAGAACAGTTGCCTGGAAAATATGATGGATGAACAAATAAACTGTTGCTTTTTCCTTTTTTTTTTTTTTTTAAAGAGTTTCTACCTTCTGCAGATGCTTTTTGAGCATTGGAAGAGCATTTGTTCTCCTCAGTTTAAGTCCCAGTGAGGGAATGACAAAACCCAAATGACCACGTGGTGCATACATCTATCTGTACCATCTTGGGGTGCCACGTGAACTTTCCTGTTCACGTTATAACTGTGTAACACAAGTAACTCTGCACAGCTCAAGTGCAAGCATTCCTAAACTTGAGCACACCACTCACCACTATCTGTGATAATGCAAAGTCTGCACTTGATTTTTCAGTCTGTGTTTCCAACCCTGACCTACAGCGTGATTATTTTTTTGAGCCCCACTGGGAAGACCTTCAATTTCTTAAAAAACTTATAAAATTGTACACTTTTAACTTTGCAAGGATGGTGTCAAACAAAGGTGCTATTGCTGTTCCTTTATCACAGAAAATGAAACTGATGTTTGGGTTTATCATAACCAGTATTATCAAACTAAATATCCTACAGATGTCAATAGCAGCTACAGGGCTTCTTCAGCCCTGAAGTCTGACTTTAGGGTACAATTGTACAGAATTAACTACAGATAAATAACTTCAGGCAAATTTAGTAGCGGAAGGTGAAAGAGCCTTTTGCTTTCTAATTAGTGTCAGACATTGGATCCAGTCCTCACTATTAAATTTAATCTGAGAGTCTTGTCCAGCATCACAAAGGCAGTAAGAGTACATCACGGCAAGAACTGGCTCCCAGTTCTTGGCCCCAGCCATTTCCCCTTCCTCCACCCCAGCCTTCCCTTTTGTACTGGTGTTACTTTTGTCTGTGCAAGTGAATATCTGGCATCAGTATTTGTGTGTATCTGGAGATCACCAAGGCAGTTGGGTTTTGCATTAAAAGAAAAGTAAACAAAAGTTAACCTTCCCCCGCCCCAGTACCCCTAAAACATCTTTTTTGCTCTGCTGTGGCATGCAAATTCATTTGTTTTTATTAACCAAACTCAAGATCAGTAGGATAGCTGAAGGGGAGGAGGCAGTTATCAATAGATAATCATGCTGCTGTGGATTAGAGGCACTTAGCTATGTATTGTACCTTTGCTCTCCCAAGGGTATGATTATATCCCTTGGCTGTGCTTTAGATGATGTTAAAAACATACCAAAGCAACTGATATCCCTTCCAAACCCAAAACACATGCTAAAAGGGGAGATTAATCTCCTTTGGCAGCAGATCACCTGCCTGGTGGCAAGCCACTTTCACTAGAACAGGAAGGGCAGGGCTGCGTTATATAGACTTGCTGCTAACTATACGAGTACAGGAGGCATATGACTTCATTGACTCTGTGCTGTCCTTGCAGCCTTGCTCATGGGTAATTTTGGCTATTTATTGAAAGATGCTTAGAGGCAGGAGAGAGAGAAGCGCATGGGGGAAGTATGATATGGGATAGCTAAAAACCGAAGTGTCCTGGCCATCTCCCAGATTCCACTGCACTCATAAAAATCCATCTTGTAGACATGCTCACATGAGTGTGGCGAAGGGCCTTTGTCAGTGCAATAGATGCAGAAGAGAGATGCAGAACAATCTGATGTCATCCCTAGGGGCTGGGTAGTCAGGAGCTCCTTGATCTCATCTCAGTTTCAACTCCTTCTGTGGCCTTTAGAAGGTCACTCCACCATTTTTTCTCCATCTGGAAAGTGGGAATAAAAATAAATCACATGCTTATCTAAGTATCTCCAGGGGTTGGTGTGAAGTTGTTCATAAAACACTTTAAACATCGAGCATGCTGTGCAGGGCTTGCCTTTCTTATGAACTTCGTGTGTCCCAGATGAACCACTGCTGATGGGAGGATATTACTCCCACAAATTTTTCTGCCTGTAGAATCTGGCAATGTAAGGGCAAATGATGGAAATACAGAAAAAAGAATGCTTATATGTTCAGAATAATTCTAGACGATTTAATTTGTAGCTCTGCCTTACTCATTGGAGTAGTTTCCTTTCTTGCTGTCATTACATGCTGTGGCCACAAGTCTCCATCTCCTTCTCCTGCACATCCCCAGAGTCTGTGCTCCTACAATTCCAGTGACAGCAGCTCCACTGGCCATCCAATAGGACAAGCATCAACCATGTTCCATTCTGTCTGCCAGTACTGATTGCCTTCTTCACCAGAGAGCTGTTGCTCCAGCCATTTCTAATGCTCAAAATGGCAACAAAACAATTGGTGTCCTTTATCTGGCTTCTTCTATGGACTTCATATCTTAAGAGACTGAAATTTCACTTCTTTCCATTTTAATTCAAGTACAGAACTTGGGTCCAGGAATATTACTCCATGAAGGAAATAATCAATGAAAGGCTTTAGAGTTTTTTTTTCCTCTTCTTCCTTTCTTTTCTTTTCTTTTTTTTTTTTTTTTCCCCCACCCCACTCTCATCCCCTTTTTTTCACCTTCCTTGGAGAGAACCAAACCTTTTAATATCCAGAATCCTTCTGACCCATCACTAATTGTCCCTATTTTTTAGGGGAGCTTGGCAGGTCTTGTGACATTATAGAAAAAGTCCTCCCTAAAGAGCACTGCCAATTTCAGCTTTAATTCCATCAGTAAACAACTTTGACTGTGTTGGGAAAATTCCATTAATCATTCATGTTCTGTGAAGAATGATACACAAAGGAGCTGTCAAAATCAAGCAGCTACTCTCCATTTGTTTGGTAATTAAGAAACTTCAGGCCGTTCTGATGGTGCAGGGATGCAAATTCCAAGCCCAGCTAGAACCACTTCAAATGAAATGATATGGAATCACCTGCACTTTCAATCTAGAGGCCAGACTGTACTCTCAGTGGGTGTATTTAAGGTCACTTACACATCTAAGTGCTCTGTCAGGTACTTTGATGTCTAAGTGATGTCAGCTGCCCTTACAATTATTTGTAATTATTGTATACACAATAATTTGTCCAGCCTGAGCAAAGAATACAATGTGTGATTAAAATAAAATAAAATAATAATAAATAATAATAATAATAATAAATAATAAATAATAATAATAAAAAAAACTATGGATGACAAAAATTAAAGAAAGTAGGCAAAACTTCAGACAGTGGGATTTGGTCCTGACATTTTACTTAGATTAGTTTTCCTATGGCTCTCCTCTTCCCACTCAGTTCCTTCACTGCTTTTCTTGCGTGGCATGTGCTTCTTGAAGCTTTAAAGATTTCTGTGCAGTTTTTTCTGGAGCAATGCACTACAGAAAGGGAGGTAAAACTGTCTTTCAGATGTGCAATGTGGTTGGCTTCTCAGCTATAGTTAAGGATGACATATTCACAACATTTCCAAACTTGTGGTGTGAACCCCTTAATTCAGGTTTTAACCCAGAAAAGAGTTAATTACACATTAAAGGTGTAGGAATACGGCAGACAGGATAAGTATCTCAGGTTAATCTCCACCTTGTTTGAACTAGAAGGGTTTCGAAAGAAATTTGGATTCTACCAGGACACTCCTGCAGAACTGCTGGTGAGCATCCAACCCACATTCACGTGGTAGCTTTGTCCAGGGGACAAGCAAAGCAACACAAGGAACAAGACTTCAATAATCTGGGTCTGTCTTGCTGATGTCTAAGTAGCCAATCTTACTTTATACTGAAGTAACAAATCCTGATAAAGCTATTCTTAGCAGGGACCATGAAGGGCAGGGTAGTAATGTGTGGCAACATGCTCTAAGTTCACACGTAGATATGTTCTCCACAGTGCTTTCCACATAGGCTAAAAAGGTGAATGTAGATTGCTGAATCCAGCCAGCAACATTCAGAAAGGAATGGGCTGAACAAGAATCAATCGATTGATTGACTGCTTTAATCACAGACCTTCCCTTTTAATCAGACTGGAACTAGAGGCTTATAAATGAAGACTTCATTAAACCTTCATATAACAGGAAATTACTTCTGATTTTGTTCTTTTAGAGCGTATAATACTAGGTTTTGTCCTATATAACAACTATATACAATATTTTATATGTAATATATTTTTTATTATAGTATCTACTCTAGATGTAAAACTATGCTGTGCTATTTGAGTGTCTAACTGCTATCTAGAAGGCTACCTGGAAGCTGCAAATCAGACAATTAAATTCTGTGAAACCCATGCACTTTTAACTTATAGTACAAGCTCAACTGAGGCCCTTCAGAAGAAATCTGTGCCTTCGGGGTTAGTAGTACTTCATGCTGCCAACGTGGCTGCCTGAAGCTGAAGGCGATGTATTATTTATGAGATTATTATTAGATCAGTAATGATCAGTAATTCACTAGTGGTGCTTGATTCTGGGCAGATGTTCTGGAATCAAAGATGTTCGGAGAGATGTGCGCAGTGCCCTGATTTTTACACCGAGGTCAGTTTGCCTTGCAGGCTTTCCGAGCAAGACCAGCCTGGTGATTGTGATGGGAATCCCCTATGAAATGCCCTAGGACCCTCTGCCTCCTGCCCCACTGCTCTCCTCTCCCCACTGCCAGGATGCTCCATCTAAGTGTCACCTGGAGAGTTCCTTCCCAGGTGGGACTAAAAAAGCCTGTAGTTTTTTTTTTTTAACAGAAAGATTTAATAATCTCACTCATTTGTTAAGAACATGGTACCAGAAACACGACCTCTTTCTGACATTTAAATGTGACCTTTTCTTAAAACCACAATGTACTCTCTTGCTTACATGTTACTGGCTTTGACATTCTTAACCCATTTATACCAGGCCAGTGCAGTTGAAGAGAATCCAATGATGTAACAAACAATATTTTAAGAAGTTTTGATTTTTTTTATCTAAAACCTGAGGCTTGCATCTATTCTCTGAAGTCTTCATGAGAAATTCATTGGTCTGCCAACATGGACTTTAAAACTTCTACCATTTTGGAACAGAACGTGGTCATTCAGTATCGTCAGCTAACTGAGCATTTCTTTTTTCTTGTCATAGTATTTATTTCCCAGAAAATCAGTGTGAAACTATAAGCTGGATTCTAGAGGCAGGGAAAGAAGATAACTGTCTGGTTACTTCTTAATCTAAATTCAAAAATCAATAAGTCAATTAATCAATAAGCATGTATCTCCATTAATGGGCCTTATTTATTTAGGATTAATTAGGGTGGTGATTTTTAATTGTATGTCTCGTCTGCAAACAGAATAGACACTTAAGCTTTGTAATTGCTATCAGAGAGCTGCAGCAAGTTACCATGTGTCAGTTGAGCTGCAGAGATTTCCTGCAAGTGCATTCTTCTGCCTGGGGCATATGCAAAATAATACACTTCACTTTGCCCTCTTTCCAGACAGCCTGAGGTATGCCATGTAAGCTAGAATTTGCTTTTGGATGAAAGCATGCCCAGGAATGGTTGCTGCAGCTCAGCCGACTCATGGTGACTTGTTGAACTGTTCTGATTTGATCCTCTCTACTTCTTTAAATGAAAGCTGATTTCTTTTAATGCTCCTCATTCTCTGAAGCTGATATAGAAACATCATCTATCATGAAACTAGTGACATAACCACAGGAGTGGGCAAAATTACTGTTCTTTACATTCTCATTGCTTATGGAAGGCATTTAATGAATTCCCTCATATCAGACAGCTTTAATCTACACAACTGGTAATTGAGATCACTACTTGGCATGCATTCATCTTTCATCTCATCTCTCCCATGCCTGTCACATGATATCTTAATTAGAAAAGTAAGCAGGTCTGATTTGAAATACACTAGGAACATACCTCTGAAGGGAAAGATACCCAAAGTCCTGTTTCATACTCCCTTTCTCTTGACTGCAGAGGAAAGATTAGCAGTGATAGCATGCATCACATAGGCTTTAATATTTCTACTGTATAAAGACGTCCACTCAAGGAAGAATTAACAACTTTTTAATACCTGACTGTCTACTTGTTGAAATTACTGAGGAATTGAGGCTTTGTTGTACGCCAACAAGTCTGGAACTGTACTAGGGGGATGAGTCAGCCTAGCTGTCCAATGTGGAGAATCAGATGAAAGCAGCAGTCTCAGACCTAAACCTGAAAAATTATAGGCTCAAGAGGGGATCTCAGCATAGCAACATGGCAAAAATAAAAATTCCAAAGCAAAAATAAAAACTCTTCTTCCTGCTAAGTAAGTCTTCAGCATTTTTCCTTCCCAAGAGACACCTCAACACTGCTGCTGACAGCCCTACAGACATAGGGTGGCATAAATTAGAAATGTAGTACGCTACTATAGATTTAGGACCTGATTTTCAGAAGTATCTTTAGCCAACCTTTTATTTTCCAACCCTCAGAACAAAATGATTATAGCTGATGAAGCTCTGTATACTTACATACACCCAAACATAGGTGAACATGAAGTCTAACAGTCAGTCTGGGACCTTGAGTGGCAGCCAGAATTTTAACAGGGATAAAGCCGAAGGAAAGTATCACTCAGTCTGAGCAATGATTGCTGAATGCGTTCTTAAAGGACAGTTGTAACCTGAAGTAGCCATCTTCCAGGAGGGTAATCTGGGAGATCACCATCCAGCTCTGGCATTTGCGGGTTTCCTCCTATCTTGGCTTGTACTGGCAGGACCAGAATGGTCACAGAGGAATCAAGGGATTTCCAGGGATTGCTGGGCTGTCCTTTGCAGAAGGCCAACATAAAGACTTCTGCACTGCTTAAGCTCTATTTGGATGGCTTACGTGGTTGTAAATAGCTGTGTGCTGGCATTGCACACAGCAGTGGATTTCACTTAATGAAGGCAAAACCAGCCGTGTAAAGCTGCATCTCTGCTGGGAGGTATGGTAGTCTCATTCAGAGCACTCCTCCCTCGGTCTCCTTTCCACCACTCCTGCCTTTCCATAGGCGTGCAGGAAAGCCTGTGATTTTTTATTTTATTTTATTTTTTTTAATGCCCTGCTTTCAGTAGGGCAACTTAAAGGTCAAGTAAGACATTTGATATATTTTAACACAGGCGGCTTTGGAGATGAACAGATTTGACATATTTAAATAAAACATCCTAATAGCATGTTCTGGCCTTGAAGGCCTCAGGCAGCATACATTGTATTTGTTAGACACTATGGCTTAATTACTCTCATAAATGAATTATACCCATTTCAATTTAAAACCATAAGTGTTGCATTTGAACTAGGGTCAAATTAAACTTTCTGTCAATTATGCAGATTACTTAAGCAATTATGTAAATTGTTAATAAATTCTTAAATGGAGAGAAAATTTTTTCTTGCAAAAATATATATTTTATGCATTACCAAGCTTAAACACTTTCAGAGGACTGAAGTATGGGAGAAAAAAAGAGTGTGGCTTTAAATAGCTATCTTGGGATTTGCTGCCCGGACTATCTCCGCCTTATACATTGGTGGGGAAGGCTCATCTGCTCTCAGGCTGACTAAGGAGAACGGGGCCACTGGATGAATACTTTGTGATGCTTTTCCTTTCTCCCACCCCATGGGATGTGCCTTGGGCTTAAGGCAGGGTGTTCTGCTGTTGGCAGCCAGTGCTGCCACAGGCTGTTACACAGCCTTAGGGATGCTAGAGTAGGCTCCTTACCTGCCCCGTGCCTTCTGATGCACTTCTATAGATAGGAAGCATTTGGAAATAGCGACCATGACTTCCTTTTGACTTCCATTTTCTTTATCGTTTGAGGCGTCTCCTCTAAAGAGAAAGAACTGAGAGTATTGTCACTGACTTAAGTATACGCTGGTTGCAGTCATGAGTATTAGTCACTAATAAGCAAAGTAAATGCATCTACTTTTCTGGAATTGTATTTGCTTTCAGACTCCAACCACTGAAAGGAAAATCCTGATCTCACTCCCATGGGGAAGAGGGTGGAATTACACAGTTATGACTATGGGACAATCCTGCAGAATTTAGGCCACTACCTGCTGGATGTGTTTTGATGCAATTACGCTGAATTTATTGCAGTGTGCAAGTGATTGTAATTTTCAGGGTCCAATCTTAGTCGTGTCATTAGGAGGTTCAACTCTCCCAAGACCTGCTAGTCCTCTCACATACACCAGTTTTATGCTAGTGTAATTCTATTGACTTAATTAGAAGTACTCCCTGCAATGAGGAGAGAATCAGGTCCATTAACTTCAATGGGAACTTTCATTAGGACTCAATTCAGTCTCTAAGGACTTCAAAATGAACTAAAGATACATCCATTTTGCAATCCCAGGGAATACCAGAAAGGTGCAAGTTACGTTTCTGCACATTGCCATTATTGAATCCTGCTGGTTTGTGTTCCTCCCAGCCTGACTTTTGCCTGTCAAAAAACCACAGAGGTTTCCAAGTTTCTGTAGAGAAATGTGTGTGATTTGTCTGAGCCTGGCACTTGACTCCCAGCCCCTCTTGTTTCTGCTGCCATGCGAGTTGTTCCAGTGCTGGGCGGGGCGAGGCCTGGAAATCCCACCAGGAAAAACAGGAAAGTGAACCCATGGCTGGATCTAGGAGTTCAGGAGCTTTTGCATCTCAGCTTTGGCAAGGGCAGTGTTCAGACCCAGAACTTGGGCGTTCCCAGCTTGGCCCGTGACTAATTGAAATCCTAATAAAGAAAAGGCCTCTGCCCTCAATCCTCCGGGCCACTTACCTTGTGCAAATTAACATTTTAACATCAGTTATAAAATGTGCTACATCTCTGGGAGATGGGTGGAGGGGAGCATGAGGGAGGGGGGAGCATCTAATGCAATGAAATATGCATATCAAAGCCTAAAAAGAAATGGGAAAATTCAATGAATGCTAAATTATGGATCTACAGAGGGCCATCTTTGTCAAAATTTACGTGGCAGTATCTTTAAACTCCAGAGTATTAAACCAAAGGCACAGGGGCAAACATACCTGGCAACCCTTTACTTTTTATTCCTTGTGACATAGAGAAAATACTTTATAAAATATTAGATGAAAGGGCCTTTTCAAAGCTACTTTGCTTTTATGGTGCCTTTCTCTCGAGCTGTTCTGCATACTTAAAAGTCAGAGCCACCTTGAGTGGATTACATTTTTTTTAAGTACATTATAGCTTGTTCGCAGCAGCCAACGTAACAGCCACCCGACCTGCGTTCCCAATGCCTTGTTGTCATCATGATAAGCATTTACTGTGATAGGAAGGCAAAGAGAATCAACCTTTTTAAACACACACAAAACCCTTGCTGCTTTGTTGAAGCAAGCGGCAGCCCCTGCTCACAGAGATACACAGGGGCTGTAGACAGAAAGCTATTTAGAGCATTGAAAACAGGCTTATTACCCTGCTATTTTTTTGTGCACAGGGTTTTTTTCCCCTCTCTCTCACTCTCTCCCTCTCTCTCTCTCCCTTTTTTTCCCCGTGACATTAGAGAGTCCGAAGTGACATACATTTTTTATAGCTTCATAAAGTCGTCTCCTGACCGGGTCACCCTTCTCATAACTAGGGAGCAGAACGCTTGAAAAAAGCCATTCATCAACGTGAAAGGAGCCGCTGTCTACTGGCTCCAATATGCACACAGTCTGGCAAGATTCAGCTCAGTGCAAATGCTAAGTTACTCCTTTGCTAATGCCAAATGACCCGCTCACTTCTATTAGCACACAGAAGGGGACAAGAAGGGCATGGCTGCTGTCCGTGTCTGCATAAATGCCTCTCAAGATGCAGACCGGGATCAACACTTCTTGCTAAATGTACTGAACACATAAAAAAATTAGTTTCATATTTATACTAATTAAATATTCAATTAAACAAAGATAAAATTATGGGAAGAAAATTTGTTCTTGCCTAATGGGCTATATCCCGTTTATTACTTTTCCTCACATATACCATTAAAATCTCCGCAAAGGGATGCAGGATTGTTACTCCTGGTGGATGTCTTCCTCTCTCTCCCCCACAGCTCTTTGTTCTGATGTGAGCCTGTAGGACTGGGTAGGTGAAATCAGCTGGACAGAGGGACAAGCAGCATTTCATCACTGTTGTGAAAAAGCTCCCCTGTTAGAGACCGTTCTGCAAAATACAGATATTTGCAAAGGGCTTGCATGTGGGAACATACCAGTACATGGAGGGAAAAGGAATGGTTACCCTGGATGAGGCCTCTATTTGCTATTAATGATGACCAGATGACTTAAGGAACGCCCTGGAGACCCTCTAGTGGGCAACTCTGGGATGACCTGACAAGAGAAGAACTTCCTGACCCTAATTAGAGTTTAGACTTCTGCCAGGAAGCCTGGGGGTTTATCCTATTCCTTGATAAAAAGTATGTTAGAGATTTTCAAAACGAACAGTAGACTTAATCATTATCAAAATACATGTCAGTTGGTTTTTTGAATCTTGTGAAGCTCTTGATTCCAAAGAAACATTACAGTAATGCATCTCACAGGTTAATAAGGCACTGGGTTGAAAAGCACCCAAAAGCAACACCAAGAAAACTGTTTACTTTGTCAAATTTAAGTGTACTTCTTTGTTCCTGTGTTATAGGACATGCTGTAAATCATTCCTTGATTTTGCTTCTCTACGCTGTTCATTATTTTGTAAAACTCTTCTGTTCATCTTCTCTCTGACTCCATCTTCTCTCAGTGCTAAAGGGTCCTCAGGGTTTTCTCTTGTGATTTGAAGAAGGTATTCCTCTACACTTTTTTGTTTTTGTGACTTTTATTTGAAGTTCTGCATCTATTTTGTATACATTTTTTGCAGACAGTGTGACTACAAATTGCTTATTAATACAGGGGAGTGTTACCACTTCCTTAATATGTTCATTCCAAATGTTGTTTTATCCATTTATTTGCCCCTTGTCAGTGCTGCTGTACATTTAATTGTGGATTTTGCTCACCTTTCCTTAATGCCCCAAACAGTTCTATCTTTTTTTTTTTTTTTGCCCCTTGGAAGATTATATATAGCAATGAACTTCTGGAAAATTTGGGTCTGTGTAATCAGAGCTATGTGCTTATATGGAATTTTACAAAACCTGAAGGTTTACAACAGTTGCAGTCTTGTTTTACTTTTGAGAGCAGAATGATTTTGTGGGGATGAATGCAATGAAGGTCTTTACCTAGGGAACCCTGAGTTCACCGTAAAATTTCATTTGTACAAATAGTCCATTGAGTACTTTTCTCATTATTAGCCAGAATGAATTTTCTTCATCTCTCTCCTGAACAAGGCGCTAACCTTTCAAATAATATTTATCAGAAAACAGCTTTCTCAGAAACAGACTGGGAGTGTATCAGCAGCAAGTCAGTCCAGAAGAAAATTAAAGTGCATTGTTAGTGCTTCCTGGATGATGTTCTTTCCAGAACCCGCCTAAGCAGATCTCAGATATTGAGTGGAGGATGCGAGATAGTCAAAAGAAATGCTAAAGGCTTTTTTTTTTTAAAGGCAGTCATCGTGTTGTTTCGCGTGGGTCTTACAGGAGCTGTCAGTCAGCAGTAGCTTCCCAAACCAAATGGAAGCACATCGTGTTGCAGTAAGTCTCTGATATGAAATTCCGAGATCCAGCCAGAACAAAAATCAAGCTCTCTTCTCCCAGGCTTCATGTCAGAAGTCCCAACAGAAATTTGTGAAGGTCTTATCAGCCCTTCTTTTTTTGTTGTTTCTGTTTAGGAACCTTCTGCAATAAATAGCACTTCTTTCTTCCAAAAGCCGTTTTCCAGTTAGATACCTGAAGGTCAAAGAAAGGCAAACATTTGCTTGAAGTTCAAGTATAGAGTCAATGGATAGCCCCAAATTGATGACCCCATTCTCTACATGCAGATACTCTGCTGCCTGCTTTATGCTGTCTGCACAGGAAACAGAAAACAGAGAACAACACACATGGAGATGCTTGGGTGTCAAGGCAGTCAGGCTGTAATTGCCAATTATAAAAGGAGACGGTGAGGCTGCAATATTGATTGAGTTTTTGGAAGAGAATCTAAAGTAAACATAGTACATTCTGCAAGCATCATATCTTCATTGTGCCAAGTTAGATAAAACAGGGCCAGAGGATTTGTGCTATAGAAGTTTGTCAAATGCTCCCCTTGACAACTGAAAGTCTTTCCCAAAATGGTGTCTCTGGAGGGTTTACTTCTTTTCCATACCATTTGCCGTGAAGCAACAAACTCACAAATGGAAAGCAGAAAAAAAGTCCTGATTGGTTTTGAAACAGAGACTATCTGTAAAATCCCAAATGATTACCAACTGTTTCAGTTTCAAAGCATTTCCAAGTGTATGAAGTTGATGTGAAATTTAAAGCATGGAAACAATTGGGCAGTGCACATGGGTGGAGTTCAAGCATCTCTCGTTGCTTTTCTGCCATCATTCTGGTGAATGCGGGGTGACACTGAAACTATGAAGATGGACACTACCAGGCTTTAGCAAAGGTCGAATGTCTGCTTGGATCAGCTAGGTTAAAATTCACCTGCAGGCTGCCTGTGCCATTCCTACGCTTCCCATCCTATAGCGGTTGCAGATGACTCCCTGTCTTTTTCTGAATGTATTAAAATCACACAAGAAATCAGCAGGAAGCAGAGGCTCTCGAGTCCCTCGATCTAATCTTAAAATACAAACAGTAAAGCAGAATGATCTGTGAAGCAGAAAGGAATTTGGGGTTTCTTGTTCACTACTGAGGAAATCAGAAGTTTCAAAAAAGTCGGTTTCGAAAAGCAATGAAAATGCAGTTTCTTTTACTAGTCCCCACATTTTCCGTGCTGGATTTTTATTTATTTACTTATTTGTTTTTTTGAGAATGTCTTTTCTTGTAAGATTTGCTGAACAGTCTAGTTACAGTCAGTTTCATATTCACAATTTCCTTTGGTTTCACTGTGACTTATACATGAATTTGTGAGTAGAACTGGACGGTTGAGTAATTTATAGAGAAGGTCAATACTAGATTTGTGTGAATAATTGATTTTTCAGCTTGTTTGTGATATTTTTTTTTTAAACAGACTTTTTAGAGTCCATCTGAAAAAGAGCCTTTGTTAATGTCCTGAATGCCTCAGTGAGTCAGAGAAAAAAGCAATCCACACTGAAATATTTTATTCTCAAGAAGTCTTAACTTTAATCAACTTAAAGCATACTGAGAACACAGGATTGCAAAGTTGAAGAAGAAAATTAACAAAATATTTGAGTTCTTCTTAGAATTCTTCAAAAGAAACAGTTTGGTCAATTGGACATTTTTTTTTTTTCTGTTAAGCCAAAATGCCATTTTGAAATAGGCTTTTACAACCTAAATGTTTATGTAACTTTAACTATTGCTGAAAATGACTGTCAAGCATGAAGAAATTGGTTTTTGTCTTTTCTGTAATTTTTTGTTATTCTTTAAGTCCTTGTTTTTGTCTATGAGAACTCGAGCTCTTAATTTCAATATCAAAATGTATTGAAATTAAAAGTAAGCTGAAAGAAAACATTGTTTGGGTTCTGAGGAACCACGGGTACATCAAGGGAGGCTCGTTTTAGTTTGTTTTAAAACAATCCTAGTTTTTTGAGATTAACCGAAGCTCTGTTAACAAACAAGCAGAAAAACCCTTGCAAGTAGAAAACAAAGTAACATTGCTTGCAAATAACATTTTTTCTCCCAATGTGAGCTCTATTCTCTCTGAGTGCACTGAAATTTTCCCGATGACTTCAGATTTCTTTACCCCACATCCCAGCCTAGGTCACTGCATTGTTAATTTTCTTTTTTCAACTCTCAGTACTGTACATATTTTTCAGCCATGTGCTCCCAACAAGTCTGATGGCTCTCAAGCATGGAGCACTGCACCATTCTGTTAGAACAGCCTTGTCCCAACATCTCATTTCCATTCTTCCGCAGCCTGCTGCACTTTTCTCTCTTTCCCTGACACATTGTCCTATCTTTTCCCTCCCTATCACATCTTGCTGTTGGATCACTTCGTGCTGCATGCCATTTGCATACTGAATACCAGAGGAGACAAGGTAACCAATGTCGTGGGACATGACCCGCAACATTTAGATTGAGATGCACATTTTTGGATCACTCACCCTAATCCCAATTGAGATGAAATGCATCTGAGCCACAACTTTGGCAGATGGCTCACAAATCAGGTGTTTGCAAAATATCCCCCAAAACTGAGAAGCATTTGTGTATGCTTTGTAAACTCCTCTCCTTGAGCACCCAGGTGGGACTCAGTTTTCAGGGGATTTCCCAGAAAATATAGATGCTGTTTTTTATCAGCTTGACTTTTTGGGGGAAGGATTTTAAAGAACCTTTTTGTAAGTGGATTTTTTGCTAGTTTTATTTCTTTTTTTTCTTTTTTTTTTTTTCCATTTAATTTTTGGAGCTCACCTAAACCCCTTGCTCAGTCTCCTGTAGATAATTAGCTTAAATGCCATTTCCATCCGTTGTGCTAATGTGAAATCAGACAGCACAATGTCAGGAACTGGTAGAATGGATTTTGAAATGAGATTGCTTACTTTGTGGGTGTGCAGAGGGGATTTTTTTTTTCCGGGACTTGGGGAGCCACTGGGGAGATTGCTTCAGCATCTCTTTTCGCTTGCTTTTATTACCCACATTGCACAGAATTTGCATCAAGTTGAGAGCAATACACGAATGACTACGAGAAGGGAAAAAAATTGCTTGCTCCCTTCACTCAAAGCAAACATCAGTAGGAGGGTTACAAAGGGTAGTTATGAATCATTTGGAAGCCCTTGTTTTGCAACCCTCTTTTAATAGTTGCATGTCCCCCGACAGTTGCTGCCTGCCCTCTTCCTGGTGGTATATGTATCAGGCGGAGATGTGTTAATCAGCTTTATGAAGTTTGACCGTAGCGAGCCTCCTGCTTGTATTCAGTCAATCAGCATTTGGCCTGATGGTGCAGTTCTCCTCTTCTCTGTTCCACTGCTTGAGTTCATTGTTCCAATATCCTTGGTGGAGTCATCCGGGAAGGGATCTGAACGAGGTCAGGGTGCCTCTGTTTCATCATTCTCGTAAAGTTTGAATGAAGCTCAGCTGAATTAGGCTTAATAGAGTAGCTGGTTTTTTTTTTTTTCTGATTTCCTCCAGATTCTTGGGAACAAGGGGCTTAAGTTTTGCCCTACCCGTGCTGGAAGTTGGGAGGAACAGCAGGAAAGTAGCAGATTTACACAGGCAGAGAAGGAGTGGAAGTGAAACCAGAATCTCCTGTACTTCCCTGCAGAACGCAATGCCCTTTTGCCCTTCCTCTGCCTTCCAATGAAAAGCATGATCCCTGCTCCCATCATTTCAGCACTCCTGGGAAATGTGCTCGATACCATCTGGGATGAAGCCTGCCCTGGAGCTAACATGCTGCAGTGGCATGTGTGGGTTCCTGCCCCACGCTGAAGCCCTGCACCAGAGCATGTCCATGCCTTTCCATACCAAGGCTACAGACATCTATAAACCTATGTTCATGGGCATGCACAGTGATTTGTTAAATTTCTACATATGACACCTCCTTCTCCCAGCCCCCTCCCCGCTTCATCTCTCAGCGTAGTTGAACTTTAAAGGGCCCAGGAGAAAAAAAAGAAATAAGACTTTAAATAATTTATTTTGGAGAAACAGTCAGTGAAGAGGAACAAATAATGTTTCACTAAAAGAAGCGGGACCTTTGACACTCCCCTTTTCGCTCGGGTACCTGAAGGCCTAGCCGGATTGCATTAGTGAAATTTTCATTTGATGGCATTTTAATATTCTGCCTTGATGACTTTTTAGCAACATTTACTTTCAGAGGTCTTGAGTGCTCCCTCGGAGGAAATGAAACATGTCAAAGCCCATTACAAAAATCAAAATTTAAATACCTCGGCCACGTTGGGGCTCACACACAATCCCATCAGCGCTTAAACTGCGGCTCACAACTACTCATTCACTTGCTCAGTTGGTAATGAGTACATTTGATGAAGCATTCTGGGGTCATGGAACATACGTTAGTGATCTAAACTTAACCCATTGATTGCGTATACACAGAGGACTGAGGGAGGGGGCATTTTATTGAAATGTAATGTTAGAATAATTTCTGCCAGTGCTGAAATAACTTTTTTTTTTTCTTTTTTAACAATTGCTTTGATGAATTGGAATGTTAATAAGCATGATGGGAGGGCTTTATTTAAGGTGGGGAGGAAGGAGCTGGGCTGGGAATACAGAGCAGTTAGCTGAGCTCAGGACAATACTGGGGCTCTCTCCTTATTAAATTCACATTTGGGCTTCCTTGGAAATCCTCCCTGTTCTGCCATCCACTTTATTTTCCTCCTGGTTGTATTTGGGGTTGTACTGAAGACCAATCCTATTTTATCCTTATTTTTCAAGACATCTGGCACAAACAGTTGGGAATGTTTGTCATTCCCTTCTTTTTCCTCCTCTCCCTTTCCCCTCAAAAAGCACCAAGAACCCTTTTTCTGCTGTGTGTTAACCTAGCCCATGAGATAACCACAATGCCAATATGCCAACACAAGATATTTGCTGCCATCATCTCGAACTTGAGAATATGATCCATTCACAGCAGTTCAGCAGCAGTTCCAGCATTCCTCTGGGCCAATGCTTTTCCATGCCCAAAGCAGGCTGGCTCCAAACTGTGCTCTTTGGCATTGCAGTGCAATCAGCAGAAGTCTGCTTGATTCTTCCAGCAATCGGCGTCCTTTCAGTCAGGCAGCTTTTATCCATCCTTTGCATTTTAATTGCAGCGCTAAAACCAGCATTTAGAAGGCAGAACCCAAGAGTTCATCGGGATCCAGAGTAACCTGTGATTTGTGCGGGACAGGCCAGATATTACAAAATGATTAGAGACAACTTTGCGTCCATGAGAACCACTTTTTTCCAGCCAAAGACTGGTGTTTTCGTGCTGAAGCTCACATTTCAGCCCTAAATTTAGTCCTCTTTTGTTCTCATTTTAAATATGCCTCTAGAGCAGTCGTGATAAGATCTACCAATACACTGACAGGAAATCAGACATTGGCAGTGGGGATTACAGGACAGACAAAAATTGTCTTCATCGAGTAATTTGCTGAAATAACCACTACCAAGCTGCAAATTGTTCCAAGTTAAGGTCTAGCTAAAAATCTAAAATCTGGGGAACCTTGGAAATTCACTGAGCAAAATTTGGGCCATCGCTGAAGTTCCCAAAGGACACTCACTTTTAAAGCTGATTTCACATGTGAGTGATAAGATGCCAAACAGCCCTGGAAGATGAAGGAATGATCAAACTTTGGAAAACAGCTTGGCTCTCACCTGAATATCAATGACCCTTTGAGCTGATGGGAGACTTTCTCCCTCACACACAATTAGATAGAGATTAGGCTGGGCTGGAAATTCCCAAAGGCAAAATACAATAAAAACATTGTACATGGGGAAGGTTGTAACCCTTTCTTTTGTTGATGAAAGAGTAGCATAGCTCTAAGGATTCATAACATTAAACAGTTGTAGGTATTGTGAGGAGACCACTATTAAATTGAATCAGGCCTACCACTATTTTGTTGAGGGCTTTTATTGCTAGGAGGAACACAGAATGCAGGAAGCATCTTGAGTGTAAAAGCACTTTCTGGGATTATGAAGGACAAGTGGTTCAGTGCAATTTATACATGTTGTAAATGTTGTCAAAAGTCCAGTTGTGGCCTCCGACCAATTACTCTGCATTGCACTAACCACTAGACGAGGAGGGTAAAGTGCTGGTTGTTATAAACAAACCCCAGGAGTTCCCATTATTCTGTCTTGGCTTCTCTTAGGATATGCCAGAATTCATTGTGAATAATCTAACAGTAAACAGTTTTGAACTTTTTTTTTAGTTGTCTTGTGGAAATGTGCTTGCAATCAAGTTTTACAAGTCAGAATAGTTAGCAGGAGCCAGTTTTAACCACATATATTTAGATGATGTCAGATAGCAAGACAGGCAGTTAGAAAACTGGGGGAATTCTTCAGTGAAATTGTGTAATGAATAATTTTGACATTCTGTGAGGAGAAGAAGGAGGCAAATTCACAGAACTTGTTACTGATTCTTTGCTCAGCTCTGCTAGTAACTAAGCAAAATCAATACAGCATAAATGAGGGATCATGAAATCAGGTAAACGAGACAAAAATAAGCAGGCTTCAGAGTGCAATTCTTATTCTTAGTGAGCAGCATTGGACTTTTTGCTTTTGCAGATTTTGTCAGTATCTCCTTTACAGAAGCAGGGAGCAGAAATTGATCTGTGAGAGCTGTCCTCATCACACAGCAGGAATGCAAAGTGAAGGACCTCGTGTGCACTCCAGACTTTGATGTCTTCGTGCTCGAGCCCATAGAAAACAGCAGCCAAGCAATTTGACTGTTATTTGATAGATAGTCACTCTGAGACAACATCACCACTGAGAAGCAGCCCGGTTGTGTTTGCCCTGGTTCTGCCAATCTGACTCAAGACCTGTCTATGAATTTGTTGACCCATTTCTCCCTCATTCTGGTGCCCGTCCTGCACACCACGTACGCTATAAATCCATCGCACGGTATGCTGCACTGCTCTTCTGTAACATGAATTTATGCTAATGGCTGTCTGCATATGCTTATATCACATATCTATATTAAACTTAATAGTCTGTTACATTGCTTCTTAACCCTGTGTCCACACATGATTAACTTTTCTGATTTCTTTCAAAACCGTTATTAACACAGTGTAGCGTTTCACTCAACATGTCACTAACTTTCCCTGCCTGATGCGGGAGTTGGGGTAATTATGCAGCCCTACAGCTCTTCCGAGTAACACTGTACACAAGGAGTTAGGAGTTTATTCAGAGATTTGCGGATTTGTGTGGATGTGTGTATGTGTTTGCTTGCTTTTGTTTTACCAACAAGAGGTAAGAGACGACCCATCAAAGACTGATTCTCAGTTAAGTGATCCTTAACCATGTTCAGTACTTTTGGGTGTATATTTCAAATTCAGAGGAAAGATCATCAGCATGTCTGCACGTGTATGAAAAATCATTGAAAGTCAGAACTTGTATTTAAAGGATAGTTCAGATGATGTGGAATTTGCTTTCAAAACTTTTCTGGAGACCTACAAAGAGCCAGAACAGTTGGAACGCTTCTCTGACATTGTAATGACCACAGATATTTTTTGTGAATATCATAGTAATAACAGATTAATGTCTTGCTGCCTTAAAATATTCTATTTGCTTGAAGATATAGTTTCATTTATGCAAATTGAATTTGTAATCAAATTTTTCAAATTTGAAATTTCAAAATGAATTTTCTGCTCAAAGGAACACTGGCATGTTTTTGTTTCTCAGTCATGGCTCTGGCAGTGGCTGCTAAAAGCAATGGTAGGAGGTTTTAGCTGGGAGGTTCTGCCATAGAGCATACTTTCTGAAGTCACTATTGCATAGCAAATGCTTCAGGATGTCTTTTCATTTTCATGAAACCTTTTAAGGTTAAAATGCCACTGTCACGAAGTTATGCTGGAATCAAAAAGCCTTTGGAAATCTCTACCTGTTGCAATTCACACTTAAATATAAAGGTGAATTTGTTATTTCCCTCCCATTTTCTCTGTGGTTTTTGATCTTTTACTAGCTGGAAGATGAGATCGTAAGAAGAAAAATCACAACAAACCAATGGTTGTATGTCAGTGGCAGTTCATTCTAACCTCATGCAATTTACTTGTTGCATTAAGTAATGGGAGTAACAGGAGCACAGTCACTCTTTTTGCTGAATGAAGATGATTATTCCTGAGGACAATGAAACAGTAGTCTTCAGCTCAGCAAGGAAATCAGAAGCAGTGGGAGGATCAGTAGTCCTAGTTCCTAGCTGGAGACTTGACCCCCTTGGCTTTCACTGTTTTCAGACCCAAAATTCCCAGGGAAACGAGATTTTTTCTGCATATTTTTTAATAATAAAGGAAATGCTGTTGCCACTATTCTAACAACTGCAGGTCATGCTGGTGTACAGCTGACTGAATAGATAGATGTATAGAAGACAGATGCAAACCTAGCACTGGAAAATTTTTGACTCTCATTTTCTTAGTCTGATGGTCATGTCTTGTTTTTCTTCATTCTCCGTACCTCCATTGCTTTGAACCTGCAGTGTGCTCGTCATGATATCATGCAAAACAAATGGTCTTGCGAAATTTTTCACACAACATTGCATTGGCAGGGCCATAAGTTTTTACAGACTTTTCTAACAGCTGCATGCTAATTTCAAAATGTTTTTCAAATTTCCTGTTTAACTTGCTTTAAAGCCTTTTGACACCATGGTAGAGCAATGCATAATAATAATAGTAATAATAATAACTGTGTTGATAATTATAATCGCAAAAAATTTGATTCAATATGTCCCTGTGTATGTTCATCTCCTGTCTGCTCTGCTCACTACTTTTAATTCCATTGCTTATAAACATAAATGTTGCTCATAATTCACATAAGAGTTGCTGACCAGGATAACAAGACAAATCAGTTTCAACACCCACCGCCTATTCTGTCAGGTATCATAAGTTGGGCCGTTTTGATCGCTCTGTGAAACCTTCTAAACCTGTATTCTACCCTTCCACAGAAATGTGGGTCCACCTCCAGCCACAGAACCTGAATGTGACACTGTCCCCACCACTGCTGCCCCTGCTGCTGTACATATTTAGAGTTCAAGTAGAGTTTAGCAACAGCACAGGAGCCTCATCAAGGAACTTCAGTGTAAAACTGACATTTCATGGCTTTTTCCAAACTTGAACATGACATAAAGTAGTATCAGAGTTGGATTGACAGAATGTCCTTACTTCATATACTGTTACTCTGCAATATTCTGTCAAAAACTGTCATCGCTGTCTTGTATAAGGACACAACTGAACCGATGGAGGAAGTTAGTGTGTGCTGTTGATGAATAAGGCCGATAGACATCAGAGTGAATTGTACTTTTTAATTACAAATACACTCTGAAGAATTTCCAGCCTTGATAGATCACACGGGAAGCAAGAAGTTAGGAAAAAATGGAAGAAATGGAAAAGTAGTGCAAATAAACAGTTACTTCTATGCTATTTTTGATTTTCCTGTTTACTTCAGTTTGTACAAAAGTTTTCTGGACCTGATTAATGACAATGGTATTTACTCAACACGATTTTGATTTCAGAAGACCAGCTATGTTCAAAAGACAGAGCACAAGAAGGCCACGAAGAGAAATCTCCTTCAATTTTGCTGAGCAGTCTCGAGAGGCCAGCTGTAATAACCCTTGCCAAGTACAGTTTGCAGGGTATGCTCAAATAAAGCTTTCAGATACCATGGGAAGGTATGAAAAACTGGAGTTCCTTAGTTGCTTTAAAGGAAAAAGTACTTGTTGCAACCCGCTGTCTCTTGCTGAGTGGGCTTACATTTTTATTACATTTACTGAGTGGACAAATACATAATTTACTAGCTTATGTGCAAATGCACTTCTAGCTTCTGCTGGATCAGTTCTGGCTCACAAACTTCTGCTCCAGTACTTGAACTTACTTTATCCTTTAGTCTCTGGCCAATAATTTTTATTTTTACTGGATGGCAGTTCAAATGATAGACTTATTTCTGTAGCACTATGTATGATTTAACTGGCAACCACGAAGCTATGAAATCATTGTTACAATGATGTGAAACCACTGTATATGTTGTTTTTAACACCGGTATGCTAAACAAAGAAGCTTGCCAACGGCATTAGAGACAACAGAGTTTGAATTGCACAGATCATGGGTCCTGACCATCCCAAAGCTGGGAACATATCTGATTCAGCTCAGTACCATATTTAAATACAAAAATCGTGGCAGCCAAGACTATATGAGCTCTGCAAAATAGTGAGCTCTCTCTGGTGTAATACGTATAGCTATCAAGAAACAGAATGGGCACTAGGGGGGCAAAATAGAGTGAAATACCAGAGTGTTCCTGGGATTGATTGTATCACGTAAGTGAGCAGGGAAAGGGAAAGGACTTTTGCTACTGAAAAAAATAACTTGGCAACTCGGGATGTGTTGTAACAAGAACTTGAATAAAATAAATAGGGAGCATTTTCAGGCTGTGGGGGCTGAATGAACGCAATCAATCTTCCCTTGGCTATAACTGCAGCACTCTCACACACAGCTCCCTCTGCTGAATTAAAACCTTACGATAACTTAAGTTACAAATAACAATTATGAACAAGGGACATTTGATGAGGACTCCATTATATGTATAACTGTATATGGCATTTCTGAGTGCAGAGTTTTAGGGAGCTACAAGCCATGCCCTCCCATCAGCTCCAACCCATGGAGCACATCTTGCTGATGGCTGAACATGCTCAAAGAGTGCAGCAGTCTCTCCAGTCAGAGCTGGTCTACCTCCAGGCCCTGTCATGAGAATAAGTTATCAATCAAGTTAATGCTGTGCCATAATTTTCCATGTCTTCTGATGGTTTGCCTTATTCTTACCTTCCTCTTCTTTATCAGTCCTCTAATTTCTGCTTTCTTTTGGATTAGCAGTTTTCTTGCCTCTTTTCAGGTGCTGTTGTCAATTCTACATTAGAGGAACCATGAAGGTATAACCAGAATTTTTGTTGTAGTGCCACTAAGCCTATCTTTGCTTGTGCTGTCATTTCAGAGATTTTCAAGATCCCAACTTTTTGCTGCAGGAGATGCTTTTCTCCTGAGCTTTCTAGGTAACTTTTGAGCTGTGGTCAGGACTTTTGAGTGCTTGTTCATCCAGGCAGTAGAGAAGTCATACTGCTTAGTTTTAGACAGTCACTGTGCTCTGCTTTTTACATTAACTAGTGTCACATGGTTCTTTGTTTTTTTAATTATTATTGTTGTGGAAACATCTAATATGAGTGAAGTTCCTGTGAGACTCTTAAATAAAAGATTTCATTAAAAACCTTTGTCTGGCTATTTATTATTCTGTTGATCTCTAGAAATATGTGATGTCATGTGCAGGAATGAGACCTTCAGCTCTGCCGAGTATTTTCTAATTAAATGCTAAGTGTGTCTTTTATTAGGAAAACCATGAGAAATGCAACAAGAGGAGGGGAGGGAAGTGCCTGTCTTGTCCTTTCTCTGCAGAGCAGTGTTTGGACCACTCTGACCTCTGGGTCTCAGAGAGATGTTTTCTATCCTACCTTAGCCAAGGAGAGAAAGCCAGGATGGGCATAGGGTCAAAGCTGGGGGCAGCATGTGGCTGGGGGCTCAGCTGGGGACGTTCAGGCAAAACTCTCAAGTTTTAGACACTCGCTTCACCCTCTCCTCCCCCGGCAGCCCCACACATCTGACATTTCTGTCAAAAGATACCCTGAGCCACCCCTCCTCCCCCCTCCTTTCTCATCCCTGTGCCCTTTTTTATTTTCCCCTTCTTCCCCCTTATATGTGAATAGTGAGAAAATGACTGGAAACAATGTGCCAGTTTGCAGCACTTTACACTGAGGCCCTTTTCTCTTCGCCCCTGACTCGCGAATGACTGAGAGTTGTTTTATTGTACAAAGATTCTCAGAGAAAAGAACTTTTATTTTACCCAATAACACAAGAATGGGCAACGGGCAAACAGTCAGCGCCTTGTTCCCAGCTGCCACTCAGACTGCGGCGGGGGAATCACTAATGGGGTTTCTGTGCCGCGCGGCGCTCTGTCTCGCTGTCTCGTTTGGCTCGCGCCTCCATCCACTGCCTGTGAGCCAGGGGGAAAGGCTCCTGAGATAAGCTGCTCCACCACCTTTAATAACTCCACCTTGCTTTTTCAGGCAAAAATATTCCAAATATTCCAATATTCTATTATCAAGTATTGGAATGTAGATGTGCAACAGGAGAAGGCCATGGGTGCGTTAGTACAACATGCAGTTTGTCCATCTGCACCTTGCGAAACTGGAACATGAGGGGGAGAAGAAAGATCTGCAAACTCACTATATAAAAAAATAAATCATTTACACCAATACTTTGGCTGTTGATTCATAGTTGATAGCTAAATGTCAGCCATTTACAGCTTAATTGTGGCTTTATTAACCCGTCCTTTTCCTAGCTGAAAGGCAGGCTGAGGAGAAGGAAGGAATAATAAAAAGACTGGAGGATGGGGAAGCTGAAATGTGAAGAGTGAATTAGACTTGTTTGGAAAAGAAAAGACTAGACAAGAAAAGACAAGCTGGGAAAGAAGGGTGTGAAAAAAAACCTAACAGAAAACATCATGCCATTGGCTGTCCAAGTGTTTCATATTCTCAGCAGTGAAGTATGAAGCATAGTTGTTGGAGACATTGAGAATTTGGGAAAAAAAAAAAAGCTCCTACTTAATTTCATCCATATTTCTTAAAGCTCATCTGTCATTTAAAATCCCTTTAACCTGTTGTGTATAAAAAGTCTCTGATTACACCTCAATTTTTCATATTCTGATAAAGTTAGGTGCTTAAACTGAATGAGATATGAATCACCCCATTTTCTTTGAAAATTTCACACTTTGGGTTTGTTTTGATTCATTTTATTTTGCAGTGTATCATTCGATTTGTAATAACAACATCGGGGTCCGAAGAGGTTTCCATGATGGACTCTGTGGTTTTCATGTGCAATGCGTGTGTTCCTGAGAAGTTCTTGTCTTATACAGTGTAAGCAAAAACACTTAAAGGCATGAGACTTTTTTTTTTAATTGCAATACTTTCATTTTAGGTATTTGTCAGCACTTGTCAAGCTTTCCGAGGACACCTCAGGTTGAGGTATTCATTTGCATTGTTTATATTTTTCCACAAATTGCCTTGTTTCAATCATTTTGAGAGATTGAAAGGAATTATGCTGTTGAAGTTAAAGAATGTGCACCATTCATCTCCACCTAGACACATGAGAAATAGGTTATAGAAACACTGGAACAATACCACCATATTTAAAATTTCTCAGACTACTTTTTTTGGGGAGGAAGGAGGGTGGAAATACATGATGCATTAGGTATTTTTGTCACTTATATGAACTTTCTCCTATGA
This sequence comes from Penelope pileata, assembly GCA_013396635.1. Taxonomy (NCBI): domain Eukaryota; kingdom Metazoa; phylum Chordata; class Aves; order Galliformes; family Cracidae; genus Penelope; species Penelope pileata. Next base: position 689,975 of record WBMW01002035.1, read on the forward strand.
TAGAATGGAAACCTGAAGGCTTTTTCTAGCAGTTGGACACCTAAACCTGAGCTTCTTCATCTCCTGAGGATCCTCTGGCTTCAGAACAAGCCACGTGGAGAGAGATGAGAATTCCATGAAAATTTTGCCAAAAATAATAAATTATTTTAATTATTATATCTAATAACTTCCATTTCCTTTGTACAGTAAGGAAAAGTAATTGGCATGAATTTACTATGGAGAATTTCAAAGTGATATACAACTAGGAATCTTAACAGGGTTAGATCTATCTGAATCTCTTCACTAAATCCTGCAAAAGCTGAGATGTTCTTGCTATGATGTTATTACTAAGAAAATCCAAGTACATTGGAGGCCAGGTGAGACTTTTTCTTTATAGATGCAAGATTGTTTAAATATCTTAATCCATTTCTGAAATATAAAATAGATTTTCTCCAGTTTCATTAAAGCCCCTTCTGCTCTGTGCTTCAGAAGGTTCATTTCCATGAGTGTTTTAGGTGCCAAGTGTGAAATGTTGCATTTATCTTTCAGCCCATTTAATCTCTTTCCCCCATCTTACTATGGATAGAAAATACTTATTTTTGAAGTGGGAAAGATACAGGCTGATATCCTTGTATTAAATGTTATCTTAGAAAAGAAAAATGAAGATGTTACTCAATAGATGGCCTCTATCTAGTTGCATTGATTCTGCCTCACTTTTCTTGGAATTGCAGAAAACAATATGAAATGCATTCCATATTATTCATGTCAGAAGTTTCTGAGGAGGGATTCCTGCTCTCAGTGTAAGTTTTCCACAGAATATATTTGGCATCACAGCTGGAGAAATTTCACCACTTCAGCACTGTGTAGATATTTCAGGAAGCTCTTTGGTAGGGACTGGGTAAACTTCAGGTCAAAATTTATACAACTCTGTTTCCAAAGTTTCTGAGTTGGTGAATCCTGAATAAAAGTTTTGTTGAACCCACACCTAATTGTTCTGGAGAAAGATCTGGAGAAAAAAAATTGTTGCAAATATTTTTGCAAATATTATGTATGGTCAACTGCGTGTGTCTTGTAGTGGGAAAAAGACAGCAGTTAGGTTCCAGGTGAAGGAGAGGATTTGCTTGTAGCAGCCCAAGAGCAGTTAGGTACAAAATTGACAGCTTGGTCAAAAAGCAGTGATCGGTGCTTGACCAGAAGCACAATGAGCTGGTTCAGGCACAGATGGTTTGGTTTCTTCGCACCACTAATTTCACGGATGCAGATTTGTGGGAATAAATATTTTTTGATCTTTGTCCTAATGGAAAAACAAGGATAGTGGAAAGAGCTCTGCTTGTATAGAGCTGCTACAGCTTGTATAAATCCCAAATTCACATTAAATCTTGATGATTCAATTCACCTGTTAATTTATCCAGGTAAATGCCATTCATTGGCTTCATCTATCTTTCCTTTCCTGATCACACTTGCAATCATTTCCACAGTGAGTGAGGTCTTAGTTAACTGTTGCTGATGTAACTCAGAGAAGCAATTCAGGCTGCAAGAGCAACATTTCAATTATACGAATAATCAAATTCAAAATGTTATTTGAATAATTTGAGTTCTTAAATTAAGCAAGCACTTTTTTGCAAGTGGTCTATAAATTACATTTTCCGCTACATTGGCAGTATACGGGTAATTAATATCTCAACTTTTCCTTCTTAATGTTGATTTAAGAAAAATAAAATAAGCTTAGAACATAAATGAGCTTTGCTTTCATAACTCAAATATTACTGTCCCTGCTCAGCTAGCTGTGTAGCTCTGTTACTCTTCTCATTCTCAGTGCTGGATAGATATGTCAGTATACAGCCTTTGTGTTTAACTTAAGTAAAGGAAATCTGGAACTGGGGGACGTACACCTAAGCTGCAATTCTTTTCTTCTGTTAATTTCAGAGAAAATAGATCTTCATCTTCAAAATGTTGCAATTTGATTTGGGCCTTCTGAACCAGGCATTTTAGTTCATTTGCTTAACTTCAAAGGAATGCAAACCTGACAGCTTTCCTGATAATTCAAATATACCAAAGTTAAAATCTTAAAACAATAGAGAATTGCAGAGCCATAAGTGCAGAGAATACATTCAAACAAACAAACAAAACCAAATAACCCCCTCATCTAACTTCACAGAAAGATTTTTTTCAAATATTCTTTTCATTTTGATAAACTGAAGGGCAGTAATTCAACTGAGTAATATGGGATGAACTGTTAGTATTTCTCAGACAAGGAGAAATTATTAAGTGGACAAGTGGATGACAAAAACGAGCAGTCTGTAGTAATGTTATTTTTTCAGGTAACTAAATACATACATTATTTAATCAATTAAACTCTACTACATGTACTATGTTGATAAGCATATTTTAAAAGAAATGCATTTGCTCAGTGTGAAAGTTCAACACTTGCTGTTCCCTTTCTAGGGTTAAACTTAATGATGTTTCACCTGAGTGACAACAAGATGTATAAAGGAAAGCAAGAGAGACAAAGAGGGGGGAAAATAAAGAGTTCATGTTTCAAAACCGCACGTAGAAATGGTTGAAATATGAAGGGAAAATGAAACTATTTCAAAAGGATCAATATTGTTCATTTTTATTTAACCAATTACTTTTCTTCCAAAATATATATGAAGGGGCTATTTGAAATGGCTTTGAAAATAGGTATGTTTCCTGTAAACTGTGAGGCACGCATTGTGTGGGAAGCTAATGATTTCCATTCTTCGTTGGTATATTTAATTTGTCCATTCTTTCATCTTTTAGTAAAACAGACATATTCGCGTTGCTTAGAAGAACTGGTAAAAAACATTCAAAATTCACTGAATTCCACTCTCTATTTTCTCACTCTCAGCACAGAACTACAAGCTGACACAGCAAGGTGGTGTGGGATTAGTGGAATATCAGAGAAGCAATGAAAAAGTTGTGATCTTGGTTGTTTAAATACGATGCTTGGGAGATGGAAAAAAAAAAATCCTGATACCTACTCAGCATCACGGAGACTTGAAGCAAGTGGCCCAAGCAGATGTTTAAAATAAGGCTTTCAAGACAAAGTGTGCATTTTCACATAACTGTAGTCTATGGAGATGGGTTCAATTCTGATATTTACTTAGAGCAGCAATCCCCAAAAATCTGCTCATTGTTTTAAACAGAGCCTAATCCATTATTTTTTGCCCTGCTCCAGCCCACAACGTATCAGAGGTCAGACCTGCAGAGACCCTAGCCATAGCCAAATTTTGACCCCTTAAACAATTCCCTGCAAGTCCAGCAAGTGAGGCACTCCGTGCTTCCAGTTGACAGTTATCATCCCCAGGTCTCAGCGAGTATTCAAGGTATTTAATTAGATGATTCCCTACCTGCTTCACCAGCTTAAGAGATATTAGGCACGAACACTTTTTATTATTTCAGAAGATGAATGCATGATCAGAAATAATAACTCCATCTTTTCCTACTGGTCAGAATTGGTAGTAGATTAATTATTCAACAGGCTCTGGTGTTGCTGCCAAATCCATGCTTTCTTCTCAGAGAATAACAGGCAAGCTTGTTAGAGCAGCTTTCTTTGGACTGTCACTTTAGTGTTGATAGGGGGTTTATTTACATGCTGGCACTTTAGTTTTATCTTATTCTTTCATTCTCTTGTTTCTATCATTAAAAATGTACAATTTTCTCTGCATATTTGTGCCAGAAAGGAAACTATATTGTTATTACCTTTGGTATGCTATGCCAAAGTACAGAAATTATTTGCATGGTTTAACGTCTTTGCAGAATGTTAGAATTAATCTGTATCTCTCCTGGTACCGTATGTTGCTGTTTTCCACTGGTATGGAAATGCAAGTAATCTTGTGCCCTCCATGACACGGGCAAGTGCTTTACAAAGAAGCATCTTTGACAGTTATCTTTTATACTTTAACACAACCAAAGAGTTAGTTTCTTAACCACTAGGCCTTGTACTACTTTGGGATTGGACAAAGGTAGAAGTCTTGTGATAGTAGTATCCATTTATGAGTTTGCATTATCATTTCATAAGGCAAAACAGAAGGTGATATAAGCCCACTGCCATTCCTTAGTTTTTGACGGAACATATTCATCAAAAAAGCATGCAGTCCCCTGAGCTTGCAGCCATATGCTACAGGAAAATGTCACCAGTTAAAGATGTATTCATTTGCTGTTTTGAAAACTCTGTTTGATATTCATGCATTCCAAGTGTTTTGACCTAGATTTCTGTAGAGGCATTAGATCCAGTACTGAACAGGAAGCTAGACAGCTGTTGCTTGTGTAGTCAAAGGAAGAATTTAAAGTAAGGGGGAAAAAAGAATAAAAAAATGAAAACATTTATTAATGCATGCCAACATTTTGCACAGCCAATATGTTTAATACCAGATTAACTAATATAAGCATATGGGGATGCATTTGTTGCAAAGCTTTAAAGAAAAGAACAAAGAAAAAAGTTGGATGTATCTAAAGTTCACATAGAACAGAATTTGCACTTTCTCCTGTAAATGAAAGCCTAGTGAAATGGCAACATACTTTAATTACAAGCTACTTGCTAATGTCACAACATTTAGGTTTTGGGGCTATATTGTCGTGCAAACCTCTCAGCGTATGTCTTGCCTAATTCAGAAACCTACAGGTAAAAAAAATCCTTACCAAGTTCTACAGTCTTTGCAGTCTATTTTGCTCAGAAGTACTACAAATGCTTTGTTTGTTGTAATTGTAGATTCCTTTCCAGTGAATCCAGATACAAAACAGACAGAATGTAAATATACACATCTAATTATTAAATACTGGCAGTCGATCTACTGCTGTGGCACGAATGTGGCATTTTATTATTATTGGTTTTACACCAGACATAGTTCATCTGATGTTCACAGGTCTTCTGGTAGTTGCACTGTAACTGTAAATAACATTAGAAATAAACATTATATTGGTTTGGTTATGCAGGTACTCATGTCATACAGCTTCAGCAAGCCAGAAGCTTGATGTCAAAGCCACTTGTCACAGTGTTCTTTCCATGGCTCCTAGTACCAACTATGGCAAAATGTCTTGTTTTGGGCTGCACAGTCCTTTGGAAGGAACCTGTCTCTTTAATTTCATTGTCTAGGGGACTGATTTGTCCAGATCAGGCACCAAGACTTGAGACAGTACAGATAATCCTCCTTAACAGTGATACATTTTACCAACTCATATTTTTTAGTATTAGTGGAAAAGCTTTTAACTATTAAGTTTCAACCGTAATCTGTTATCAATGTCAACATTTTCTGATAATAGATTTTATACTGAGCCAATTAAAAAAATGAAGAAAAAGTGCAAACATTTCCCCTCCCCTAAAATGGTTTTCATTTTCTCAGTGAAAAATACAAAGATGGATTTTTTCCCCAATAGCTCTTTTCCTAAGTGTTTATCAAATAGTTTATGCAAACATATTTCAGCTTATGGTTTATTTATAGATAGTTCAATTTCACTCTCCACAAAGGTGTGGAATTGGTTACCCAAGCCACGTGCTGGTTATTTATTTATTTACTTATTTATGACTGGGTGAATGAAACTTTTTAAACAAGGGAAAAATGAATGAAGAATAGCGAAGAAATGGTGCTGCAGTTTAGAATGAATAAATCAACAGGTCTAAATGTCATGAAACTGAATTCTGCAATATCCTCATGAATAGTCAAGTTTTTCAAGGTCTGTTGACAACAAAAAACCTGCACATTCAGTGATCTGTTTGGAATATATAAACACACACACATATAAATAGAGGTGTACAGTCTTGAATGATGTCCCATATAAATGTCCATCTCTTCTGTTTAGATGTACTGAATATTTTGTGATCATACACCTCCATGGAGATCTGCATAAATAGGTATGTATGCTTCCTGAATCACACTATTTGTACTTGAGATAGAAGAGCTTAATGTCAGTTCTCAGAAATCTAATGACGTTTACCTTTCTAATCCAATCTCCTGCTGCTGTGGGCTTCTGCCATTAGACATGAAGTGACCCACACTTGCACTCTCACAGAGCTTGGGGTCAGAAGCCAGTTAGGAGGACAAGGCTCTTTGGGACTGCATGTCCTCAAATATGATCCCACAAGAGTGGCAGAGACGTCACACTACAAATCCAGGAAATGGAGAAACACTTAATGAAGAGATTTAAGTGGGGACGTGGAAAGATTGTGATTGTGAGGGGAGGGATTGAGTAGTGATGAGAAAATAAGCATTTGGTGGTTGAGGGTGTAGGAGTTTGCAAGCAGAATGAAAGGAACAAGTAAGGTCATAAACATTTTCTTCTTGTTTGGTTTAGGAAAAACAGCTAAAAGTATCTTCCTAGCTGCTAATTTCTTTTTCTCAAGTAAATGTGTGTAAGAGACTGTTTTGGAATCTTTTGTCTCAAAGTTTGCTGTGAGAACTCTCTTGTCTCAAGGTTTGCCCACCTGCCCGAAGGCTTGCAGACCAGGGACAATGAGAGACAAGCAGCCGCTAAACGGCCATCGAGCAGCCTTTCAGACCGGTGCCTTGAGGGAGGCAACCACCGAAGGGAACGGGCAAGCCCGGGCTTGCACCGTCCATGCCCGTTCGTGTGATACGCGACATACCTGGGTGCCCAGGAATGTCATGCTGGCCGAAAAGGAGGATAAAAAGACCTCCTCCAACGGGGGAAACGCTAGGAGCTGTCGAGGAGCTGCCTGCTTGCTGCCTACCTGCTGCTGTCTGACTGATGTCTGACGGATGCCTGGCTGGACCTGCTTGATACCTGCTGATGCTTGAGACACGAGGTCCTGCTGCCCTGCTACCTGATGCCTGCTTGTTGCTCCTGCTTCCTGCCTGATGGCCTGATGCCTGACGATGCCTGACGTCTGCTGCCTGAAGCCTGCTCCTGCTTGCTGCCTGAGACCTGACGGCCTGATGCCTGCTTGCTGCTGCTCCTCCTGCACCCTCGCTCCCTCGCTCCCACACGGTCCTGAAGACATTCCTGGTCTGATAGAACGGCGTGGGATCCATGGTGGTGACTGGCCCCGCTTTCTATATGTAACCCTTGCTCTTATTTCCTATCTTTTACTATCGCCTGCTTCCCCATCCCCGTCTCCCTCACTGACCAGAATTCCTATTAAACTGGTCGGACAACATCTGACCTCGTTTGCGTCTTAATCTCACTCCGGGTATGTTACAGAATCTCCCCTCACTCCGATAATCGGAGCGGGACAATGTGTCGGAGTGAAACAATGGACTTTTTGTCAACTTTATATCACCTCTGTAGATGACTTTTATTTCCATAGGAGTATCATAGAAATACATTTCAAATAATTCTGCTCACCAGTGATTATTGTCAATGGTGAAGTCTGAAATGTTTAATACTTCCCTTTTCCCAAACCAGTCAACAACATCAGATGTCTTCCTAAACTTAGCTAACCCACTCGGCTCAGTTAGGTGCACAAAAGAAGTGTTTTGGTTATATGACATCCGGTTAGCTTTGACTTCCCCTCAAATGTCCATGACTTCATTTATGTCTGGATTATCTGGGCATAGGACCAAGAAGAAGCTTGAGCTTGGTTGTCTGGGAATAGGATGCTTCAATCCGTCCAACCTTGATCTTCTAGTCAGAAGACACTTTGCATCTCAAACTGACATGTTTAAAATTTTTATTGTCTACATTTAAAAGATTCTTCCATATGGTTAAAGTTAAAATTCACAGAGGCTATAGATAGCCGGGTCGCTGTTCTTATTAATCTGAAATGTGCTAGCTGAGTTAGAGAACACTAACTCTGTAGAACAAAATATGGGCTAATAATTGTTTAGTTCTTTACTAATAGCATACCTGAAACAAAATATCTTGTTATCCAGCCTGAACCACTAAGAAATTAGCAGTAGCATACTGTACTATAGCCAGTTTGAACAGATGGGTTTAGAACCAGAGAGTCAAATATATCCCTTTTTGGAATTTGTCTGCCTGATTTACTCATGTTACTTTTACAGAGATACCAAGATAGCTGATGATGCTGCTCTGTGCTGTATTTACTCGACTGCATTGCCACACAGAAATGTGATTCATAGACTCCCAGGAATTGCAGATGGAAGAGCCATATTAGATCATTCAATCCATCTCCCTGCTGATGCAGAATTGCTTGCTACAGCTACAGTACATTTTCTAGTATTTTGTCTGGTCTAGCTGTAAAAGTCCCCTGGCATGGGACTTCCACTACTTCCCTTGGGACACTACTCCATTGTTCATCTTTCAAAATTGGCACTGTCAGAGACAGGGTAGAGAAGAGCTGGACCATTGACCTGTACTCAGATGGGAATTCCTCCCTTCCTAATCACTAGGTGACCCTGCATGAAGATGCTGTGCCATCAATATTACACGGTGCTTGTAGACGTATTACAGATTACAGTAATGGGGCATTTTTTTCTTCTCATTTGCAAGATAGATTTTGCTTTTTCAAACCTGCCAACTTCTCCCTCTGGTACACCTGCTAGTCCCTAACGTGGTCTGTGTGAAGACTTGACACTAAAAAGGCATCCGAACTATCATTTCAGCTCCTCTCTGGATCCTTGAACTTCTCAGGTCAAGTTAGTTTCTCATTCTCACATCTGCAGAGTTCTGGCCCACCATCAGTTATAGTCTTTTCACTCTTACCAATGACACCGACTTTCTGGAGGATTTGTTTGTTTATTGGTAGAGTAGCCATTTTCTTATTCCCTAAGAATAGGAAAATGGAGTTTTCCATTTTCTGGTTGTTCAAAAAAAGACTGGTCAATAATGTCAGTCAATGCCAATAAACATTTTCCAAAACTGTTAGAGAACCAAGAAATTAAAATATATATGTATTTGTTTGGCTAAATAATACATTACGCTTAGAAATCTGAGTACACTGCAAACATTTAAATAATCAAAGGAAATATTTATAGTTGGAATTGCTGTAGGTGACTTTTGAACAGAATAGGTTTTTTTTTTCAATATGAAAAGAGGTCAGATAGATAAACAAAGAATCAAATTTCAGGCAGACAATTCCAGTTATCTGTACATATCGTGACTTATCTCCTCATTTAGAAGAGCTACTGAATGAAATATCCATCCTTCTCTCCTTCCTAATTATCTGCTTTTTTTTTTATCATGACTCTTACTGAACAAGGTAGGCCAATAACAAAATACTTCACTGGAATTAATCAGAATTCTATCTGCAGAAGAACAAACAAACAAACAAACCAAACAAACATACAAAAGCTTTCTCTTCACTTCAGGAACCACTCGGAAATGGAAACTGGAGAATGAAACCTGGAACAGTGAAGGTCATTTTATATTTATACAAGATGAAATACAGGTGTATTTTTGGTGACCGATATGTTTTTTCTTAGGTTCTAAGCCAGAATTGGATACACCAAATACCAAACAAAATACAGTTATGCCAGTAATGCTAGCCCATCTGGAAGCAATAACTACAGTCAATCACAAAGTAAATCCTTATCTGATGAGCTTTCCAGCCCAATTTTTTTAGACACTAGAGGTTCAGATAGTTCAGATAAGGTTTGGCAGATGAATTGGTGTTTGTCCCAAGCAAACCTCCACACATTCAGCAGCCACTAGCAATAAATGAAAGTCTTTGTAAGGTGATGGCTATTTTGTGGTCAACATGAAATAAATTGGTGGTGCCAGCACAGGTCCTAGGAGATATCTGTCTACATCCGAATGCCATCGCCAGCTTGCTAGACATCTCTGCAATGGGGCTGGTACCTGAAGATTTTAATAAGCCTTCATTCAAAGAGGGGTGGCTTCCCCTTTTGTCCTGCAGTAGAGTGGTAAGCCACCTGTTTTCAAGGGCAGTAGATCTAGCACATTCCTGTGATAGAGCAATTCTTTTTAAAGGAGACATCAGTAGAGAAAACAAGCTTTTCGGGATGCAGCACGTACTGTGAGATCCACATTCACCCCATCTCTTTCTCATTAGCTTGTTTGCCTGCTATGCCAGGTGCTCTCATTAGCCATGTGTATAAATATTTGTCTAACTTTTTTTTCTTATTATTATTATCATTCTGGTACTGCATGTATAGGAAGAAGTGTAGCCAATTTGTGCATGAAAATCAATGTTTGAAGATTTCCTTTTGGCTTCTAGTAAACGAGGCTGCTTTTAACAGCCCCTGTTGTAGTTGGCTGCTACCTCAGAGCCACTTTTCCAACTACTAGAAACCAAATTAGGGGAAAAAAAAGATTATGGATGAGATATTGACCTCCTACATGTCGTACATTTTACCAATAAGTATTAATGACAAAAACGCTAAGGAATGTAATCTCCCATCAATGAATCAATACAAATCCCATTAACACCCGATGGGGGGATAAGAAGGCCTTCAAGAGCTTCACACTTGGTCTTTGTATAGGACTCTCTCCAAAGGCCTTGGAAGTCCTTTTTCCCTCAGAATCACCAGTATATTGCGTTTTTAATGAAATGAAGAGGTCTTAAGAGTCAAGGAGTCTCAGTAGATGAAGACACTTTACAAATTCCAAGTCCAGTCCATGCAAAAATTGAATGCTTATTTGATGGGTGTCAATTCTTCTAGAATCTCAAAACTGAGATTTCATAACATCAGTCATTCTGAAAGGATGGCAACAACATTGGTAAAAAGCAAGAGAAAATTAAACAGTGTTTTAAACTTCCTTGAAATTACAGAAAACCAGCTTTTAGTTAGCTGTCTCCCTTCTTCCTCACTTCTCTGCTGTTATTTGTCCCTCCAGTTTCAGGAGTGATACCATACACCCACCCTTGACCTCTTTCCTTGTAGACCTACAATCATCTGTAATAGTGATTTAACTCAGTTTCTATACTGTGTAATATCTGCTCCCTCTGAAACTAAAAACTGGAGCTAAACTTCATGGAAACTTAGAAGCAGCTTCAGAACGCTGATTTACTCACTGAAGATTTAGCAAAGGATAAATAAGTTAAAGAGAGCAATAATATTACTCAGGGTAATTGCTCCAAGTTAACCATTAGACCTACTGTGCAACTTTATCAAGTTCTTGAAATGTTTTTGAATACAATACCGTGGTAGAAACAGGAAAAAAGTGCATACATGTATCTAAAACATCTGGGCAAAGCTTTCCAATCAAACAATCCTAATTTAAGCTGATAAATCAGAGCAAAAGAAAATCAGATTCTGAGTTGTGTGTTTTACTTTGGGGGGGGGGGTTGTTTTTCTTTTTTTGAAGGACCTGGTGGGAAAATGTTCAAAACATCTGTCAGTAATTTGTACTGAATATTAATTTGGGGTCAGAGCTTAAAGCCTGTTTGCTGTTCTGGAAGTTTTCGCATAAGTCTAGAGCAAATTTAGGTGCTTGATCAGTAGATTAAATACAATCTTTTTCCTTATGTCTCTTGTTTCCCTTTCTCCCTCCACTCTCCTGTATGCATCCCTCTTTGAAAATTTGAAAACAAAACAAAACTATCATCTGCAATCCCTTACTCTCTGTTTTTGCAATTAGATGTGCAGTCTATGTTACCAGTATCATGGGGAGGCTGCCTGCCTCCTTCCTGGTCGCCTATGAATTGCTTCAGCCTGAAAAGAAAACATTGTGGGACTTTGTTCAGAACAGCAAGAAGCTAAATATTTATCTTTCCTCTTATAATTTATGCAGCATGGGATTAATATAGTAAGAATCAAGATTGAAAGGTCAAGTGAGCTTCCAAACAGTGTTGTACAATGATATATCATTTCACTTCTACTGTGGCCTGCTTTCCAGAAAGTGAAGCACCAGTACCAACAGTTCACCTACAGAAATAATCTTAACAATTCCACAGCCTGATTTTGTTATGTATTTATAACTTTCATTTGTATCTCCTATAAGGATTGTTTTCTCTGATGGAAATTTTAAATCAGTCTTAGTACCAAAAGAGTCCACATTTCTGGGTTAACATCTGCGTGTTGGCAGGCAGCTGCTGCATCTGAGGTCTGTCTGCTATCAAAATTTGAGAGAGAAAGGATGCAGACAAGGTCCCATCTCTTCTGCCTTCACGCATTGTGCCACAGGTAGAGTCCTGGACACCAGATTGCTGAGGACCAGCTTGTGTTCACACTGAAGCAGGAAAAGTCCTGTCCATCAGAGTACACGATGTGTCAGAACAACACATTGGTTTCTAGTAAGCATATACTTTAAGTGCTCTGCTAAAGTTGAATGACCCAGGCTAGTAGCGGATATGGTGGGTTCTCCACCTCTTGAAGTCTTCAGATCAGGAGTGGTTGCCTTTCTGAAAGATATTGTTTAGCTGAGCATGATTTATTGGGCTCACTACAGTGGGAAATGGGTAAAACACTAAGACTGGAATTACAGAGCAGCTTAGCGTAGGTGACTTGATGACCCCTTCTGGCTCTAAAAATCTAAGAGCTTAGCCAAAGATCCAAGAAGTGAATACAGCTTTTTTATAGGCATGATGTAAACAAGTTTATGTGAGTGTATGTGTGAACCAGGATCACTGAGGTCCTGCTAGGTTAGATCTGCAGCAGTTTAGAGCTGTTCTTCACAAATACAACAGCCATAAAAGAATAATTAAAAACAAAATCATAGGTAGGAGCTAAATAAAGCAGTGACATTGTTTTCCCTTAAATGTCATCTCCTTTGGAAGAAAAGAAAATTATAGGTGGAAAATTATAGGTGTCTGGCCAAAAAAAGGGAGGGGACACATGGATCAAAATCTTCTGGTCTACAGATAAGAGGGGAATAAAAGACTTCCTGCACACAGGGAACAGAGGCCTCAAGGGGGCTGCGGCTGGCTGAGAAATGCCCGGTGCTGTATATAGAAACCCTCGCACTCAAACAGCTCCCGCGGGGCACAGCGGCCCATGGGGCAGCCTGGGGGGCAGCAGGGCGACCCCCTGCACCCTTCTGGCCTGGCGAATGTATCGAGTCCGGCAGAAACATCAAAAACACCCTCAGCCCTTAGATGAATGAGCTGTTTGTTTTTCTTCCTGATGGCTTGATAAGAGGTCACAGGATGTGTTGAATTTCTTTTTTTTTTTCTCTCTCTTTCTTTTTACTTTTTTTTTTTTTACGTTAATAATGAAACAATAGGTTAAGAGAGAAGAGCCCCAGCCCAGTCCCAATAGGTCTCTCGTCCCCCGCGCTGCTTCATTTCCTGCCTTTTTGAAGCAGACATCCCCCTTTTGTTTTCCCCAGGCCCGGCCAGCGCGTGTCGGTGCGACGGCCACCGAACAAATGGCTTTTGGCCACCACCACCACCTCCTCACCCCCGCCTGCCCGCCCGCCGCCGCTTGCGGCCGGCGGCTTCCTGAGGCCTGGCGGCCGCTGCCGGCCCCCACAGCAGGTCTCGCAGGAAGAGATGAAGGGGCCTGCGCCCGTGCGGGCGGAAGCAACGGGAAATCCCTGCAGCTGCCAGATTGCAGTGCTGCGGCTGGCGGGACACGGCCCAGGCGTTCGGGCACGAGGCGAGAGAGCCTTCCTGTCGGCCCCGCCGCCGCTGGAAGTTCGTGGCACGCCGGCTCACACACGCACGCCGGGGGAAGTGCTGGGAGGAGAAGATAAGGCCTCCCACTGCCACCGCTGCAGTGAAAGTGGGAAACAAAGCCAAGGCAGCCAGGAGCTCTCCCTACCTGGAAAGGGGACACGTGGTGTCTCCATCCCCCGTTTGCGGGAAGGACAGGGGCTGGGCGACATGCTGCAGGGGAGTGAATGAGAGTGGTGCGGAATGTGGAAGCCCAGCCTGTGGCGGTTGTACAGAGAGAGGGCTCAGGGCTCAGGCCTTGAAATTTTCACACCCTTTTGAGTCCATCTGCCTGTCCTAAAATCAGGGTGCAAATGGGGTGTTCTAGTCTGTCTTAATCTGACGCATGTATGAAATCTGTGGGTTTCTGGGGGTTTTGTCCCTTCCTCCAGCCAAGCACCAAGCCTCCTCCAAGGGAAGCCAGGCACCCACACGACAGTAGGCCTCCTTAGAAGGAACAGTGGTCACAGACAGGGTTGAGATTCAAAAAGCAACCACTGACTTCTTTGTAAGTCCATGCACTGTCTCTGCTCAAAAGGAGTCGCAATAGGAAAAACAGGTTTCCCTCCTAGCTACACCACAGGTGTTTGCAGACTTGTAAATCTGTTCTGTTCTTGCCTAACTTCTGGCTTGAGCCTAAAATGGTAAACATTTAAAAAATTCCTAAACCGTTTAAACTGGTCATTAAGGTGCTCAGTTTTCACCCTTGAGTCTGATGACCTCCCATTAGAAGTCCCCTCATAAAGACGACCTTTTCATTTGTGCGGAGACTGCAGTGCCCATCCACAAGGCAATGCAGGAGTTAAAACTATGTTCATATAGGCAGATTTGAGCACTAAAATAAAATCATCTTCCTGAGGTCATTGTCTCTGTAGACCAAAGTGAGGGAAGAAGTTCAACAATGTGCCACTGATTAAGGTACCCCATGCTGGGCAGATATCAGTTTAAACACTTTAGACTGTTACCTGCTCAGTAGGGGAGACCTGAATCCACATTTGATTATTAGGCCACTTTTATATCTCAATTCAGCAAGTCTCCATACGTTGTCCTGATGAGCAGAGAGTATAACACCCACCCATGTCTTCATGTTACCCTGAGGTATAGAAAAAGGTTCCACAGGTACTCTGGCTTTCTAAATACGTGGGTGTACAGGGCCCATTTGCCCCAGGCTGTATTATGGGTGTATCACAACTCACCCACTCTGCCCCCTTTCACATTTCATATGACTCATACAGCAAGCTGAGCCACATTAAATTAATATATGTCCAATAGCACAGGAAACAAACTGATAATTTGGTGCCCGAAGAAAGGAGTTTCTTTCTAGTACTTGAGAAACTCTGCATATATATACATACACAAATATATACACACATATCTATAAACTCTATATACACTCATGTAGGCTTATGCATATTATGTTTTGCAACTTTCGGTACATAAAAAGCTGTAACTATATTGTACCATACAGCATTTGAAGGTCTCTTAAATTCTGATTAGCATTCTTGATGGGTTCTTTCAGCATGGTTTACTCAGGAAACAAGGCTTATGCAATCACAGTCTGTGTATGTGTGTACACGTCTGTCACCATTAGACATCAGATAATTTACACAGGAGAGAGGCATTATGAATGTCCCTAGAACAGGAAAAGCTTCCTGGAGAAATAGCTTCTGTCAGTACTTTCACCTTATTAGACAACAATGAATCCAAACACAAGACACTTATCCATTAAAAATCTTCCTTAGGATTTGCTCAGTCCTATACTTGTGGAACTACTATGTTAATATCTGAAGAATTATTACAGATTATAAGTTTTAGAGGATTTAACAAAAGGAGCAAAATGCTACTCACAATAAATATTAATCTGCTACATTTTTTTGTGCAATATGTGCATGTATATATTCTGTGCATGTGTGTATCTATCTGAAGTGTCATATTTTTCATTTTACGAAATTCTCACCTTGGCTATATGCAACTATGTTCGCAGCTCTGGGCAGAGCTCAGTTTTCAGGAGATTGCACTCCCACATGACCAAAACCATCCCATATGACACAGAAACTAATACAACTATTTGGGATTTAAAGCTTAGCCCCAAATGTTCATGAGCAATGAGTGAGATAGGTCTTTTGCTCATATGCTCTGCAAGATCAGAATGTCAGAATAAGGTCAAATTAGCACAGCTTGTGCTGTTGATCCTGGGTATTCCTTCAGCTTTAGCTGATGGGGATTAAACCCCATAAGATTCAATTACGAACATAAGATTTAATATAGGATTTAATGTAGGACAATAGCTTAATTGTTTTTTTTTCTTTTTATCATTTTTTTTTCCTTTTCCAGAGGTTCATACATACAACAAAGATGGGATGCATTGATGCTTACACAAAAAAATCCAACTCAGACAGCTGTGATTGTGCCTAGAGAAGTCCTGGCTCCTATTAAAAGCACAGAATCACAGAACTGAAAGTGTTGGAAGGGATCATCTAGTCTAACACACCTGCTAAAGCAGGTTCCCTAGAGCAGGTTACACAGGAAAGTGTCCAGGCAGGTTCTGAGTATCTCCAGAGAAGTAGACTCCACAACTTCTCTGAGCAGCTTGTTCCAGTACTCTGTAACCTTCAAAGCAAAGATCACAGGCTGATCACAGCCCTCTAAGCTCTGCCAGTCAGACAGTTGTCAATCCCCCTCACCGTGCACTCGTCTATTTCACACTTCCTAAGCATACCTATGAGGATGTTGTGGGATTGTCAAAAGCTTTGCTGAAGTCAAGGTACACAACGTCCACTTCTCTCCCCTCATGTAACCAGTTGATCATGACATCAATCCATCTCTTGGATTTAGAGGGCTCCTCTAGTGCTCAGGTACACATTGTGTAACCCAGCATGTGATATTGCACAGCCTCTTCTCAATGATACAGTGGGAGCACAGATCATTTCCCAGAGTCCTTTTGGGGGAGAATAATCCAGTGATGTGGAGGATCCAGAAGGGAAAGGGAAATGTTTGAATTTCTGATATTTCTAAAGGAAAAAACACCAGTTGCCATGACAATAAAATGTGAAAAATTCAAACAGGTCGGTATTAAAATACATTTTTAGTCTTCCTGAAGAAAGTGCTCTCCCCCACCAATGTGCGGATTTTAGTTGTTGAGATTCAGAATTTTTTTTATGGATTTAATATAATTACTTGGAGCATCCCTCACTGTTCACTAGCCTGAAAACTGACCTCTGCTCTAGACCCCATTTCTGAAAAAGAGTCCTTGTGCCTTCTAGTTCGTCCTAGAAAATTACAAAAGGTATTAAATACCTCTAGCCCATCTTTCCATCTGTGACTAAATGGAAGCAAATAGGCCTGGAGAGATGGAGAATTCCCAGCTGGGAAAAGATGAGCGCACTTGCTTCTGTAATATAAATATGTTGGCAAACAGAGATGCTTTGGGAAGGACAGACCCACAGTCAGTTCTTTGTGTGTCTTTCTTTTCCAGTTCTCTGGAGAGGGAGAGTTGTTTTGGTTTGGATTTTTTGTTTTGTTTTAACCTCCTTATGGCATATTTCCTGTTGCAATACATCCACCTTGGCACCTTTGTTATCTTCTTTTAATGCTGCTGTGAGATAGAATAGCCCTTACTGTAAACTTATTTCAGTACATATATAAAAAGCCTGTCAGAATGTTCCATATACAAAATTTTGCATTTGCAATAAAGTAATCCAGTACTGTCTTGAACCCTCAAGGTACGAAGCCAGATTTTTTTCCCTCTTGTGGTTGCCCTCCAGAGTGAAAGAATAGGATTGCTATTAAAAAAGAAAATCCCCTGAAACTCCTCCTACCAGGCTGGGATTGATCTCTGTTTACCTCAGGGGCTGCAGACTGGCAGGAAAACCTGCCATCTGACCACAGCTTCTGCCAGATCTCACAGACATCTTCCTGCAACTGAGTCTTTGTGCTGTAATTTACTTTCCATGGAACAGGGAAGCATCCAGAAGGATCAGTGAGGTGTAAACCTCAAAGTGTACAAAACTCCCTTTGTTCTGAACTAATTATGTTGTTACTTGTGCCATGTGCTAGGTTGGAGATTTTCAAGGAAGAGTAGCCAAGAAACCTCTACTACCATCTTTGGTCGTTGTTCAAACCATAGGGGATGTCAGTGTTTCAAGCCTAAGGGCCATCTAGAAATGGAAACTTCAGGAATTCGCAAAACCCAAAGATGGTAGAGTGTTTTGTGGGGAGAGAAGGGTCAGTGGAGGCACTTTGAAGCCTTCCTAAGGTCTGGGTCCTGTTCAGCGTAGCGCAAGTGAAGAGGGGAAGGGGGCAATATTTTCTCAGAAACTCTCGATTTACTGATACAGGTTGAAGAGGTTGAGCCACTTAAAATCAGGTTAGCGTTAGCAACTCTTCTTTTGCTGTACTTGCTCAGGAAATGTTGGCAGTGGACACCCTTAACCTGTACTACATTGTGAAGAGGCCAGATTCTGCCCTCTGTGGTGTTCCTGTAAATCCTGACTACATTAATTGCACCGGATTCCCTTGCTTCACATCCTCAGCAAATTATGCATGTATTTTCTTCAAAAACACTGGTAAAAAAGCAGTTGAATTAATAAGTAATGACTTTGATGTCTCAGCTATTTTTTTTCCAGTCATGTAGAAGGCTGGTTCCTCCCCATTCATCCTGCTTAGAATACAAAAGTACCCAAGATATCCTGAGAGAATTGGCATCCTCATGGAAAAGGGCTGATCTATGGCTTCACTGGGCTATAGGACAAGCCATAAAAGAAGAAATTTTATTAGGAAAATGACAGTTAACCATCAGAAATGTTTGAACTATACATTTAAATTCTTGAATTTGGGGCAAAACGTTATTTGCACATCAGACTCGGCTCTCCTTATCTCCATAGCCTGAAGTATTCTTAGTGTTGCCAGCTGTACAGTGCATATCTCATTGCAGTACACAGTGCTCTGAAGTGTGCCAAGTAATAAGCTATAAAGAGAGAAGCAGGACTCAAGCAACACAAGGATGCAAAGCAATATTTTCCCTTGACACTCAAGGTCATGGCATAAAGAAACGTGGAACAAGGGAGCGTCAATTTTCATTGAAGATGCAGGGTACAGTGCTGCTGTACCAAACTAACAGAAATAAATTAACATGATGGCAAACTTAGAGTGTCCTCTTAAAATGTGTTTGTAAAGTGTGTGAGCCTGCATGGGGGGGAGATGGGGGGAAGTGATGCTACATTACTCTGTATATTTTTATGGCTATCAGAAAGGCATTGCAGACTCAGAAAGAAACACTTTTTAAGGATAATCTTCTCTGTATATACTATAAATACTGGCACACAGATTTACAGGAAGCTCTGGGTTAAAGAACTGAGAGGAATAAGTATAGTTTGCTGCCCAGTGAATTACTCATCAATATAGTCTTAGCTCATTACCAATTCCTAACCAAAACACGCACCGAAGATGAGTTTTCAGGATCAGCTATGCTTACATTTGTGCCCCTATAAAGCTGGAATAACTATTTTTGCATTCTTCAATTCTCTCGCCTCCATAGTGAGAACTATACATGTATAGGAAAAGAGAAAAGCCTCGTTTTTCTGCTCTGCTTTTTCAATGGTGTTGTGCAGTCTAAATGAGCAATATTCACAGAAAAAAAGAGTTGAGTTTCTTATTACTCTGTGCCTAATTTGGAGTCCTATATAGTCAATGAGAAATCTTCCATTGACTTGGAGAGGGGTTGGATCAGCTCTTAAGCACTATCAAACCTGCAAAAAGGATTCATAACGTTCACCATATGGCTCCATCTTTAATTCTTTACCTAACATTTCTGAAATGCAGACTGTAAGGGAGCATTCCTTTATAGTTAGGAAAGCATACAGTGCTTAATTTTAATGGAAAACTCTTTTTTAAACACAGACGGATCCTGCTATGTTTGACAAATATGTTCCAGAAAGAAGCTCAATCTAGATGTTATGTGTAACTTTATCTTATTCCCTTTTGAGCACTACTGTTCTTGCAAAGTGATCTCTCAACTGCCCAAAGTCATTACACTTTTTCCCTTTCACATTGTACCTCTGTAAATGTCAGGCATAACTACATTTTTATTTGCAGAGATACCACTGCTATGAATGAGTAAAAATTTCCTGCTCCCCCGCCTCCTTCTCTTTACCCTGTGCGCTTTCTGCTAATATGATTTGTTGAACAAATTGTTCCATTAATCTGGGGCTGTTTGACAGAGTGAGAAAATAAGTGCCAAAGTGAGAAGATTCACAAGAATCGGAAATCTCAGTCCCTCTTTCTCAAGGTAAATAGTTATTATATCAGGGTGTCAGACTGGTGAAATGGATGTACTTTCATTCTCAGTTTGTAAATGTCACTTTTCCTCAGCCCATCAGGGTGACAAATGAGGTGTGGGTTACAGTAAGAGTTCATTCCTTGACAAAGTTCTTGCTGGCTTATTTCAACAGGAAGGTAACCTCCCCTTTCTGCCCCCCAACTGAAGGCAGGGGGAGGGGGAAGCATCTTTAGTCAGGAGAGAAACACGAATCGAGGCAACCTTTGTGTGAATAATGCCCAAATGGTAAACACCAATTTCCATTTGGTGTTAAAACCTGATAGAGGCCTCTTCAGAAAACAAGTCGTGATGCGCTTTGCTTGCTTTTCTCCTACTTTCTTGCTTGTTGTTTTTATCTAAGACCCATATGACATACTTTTACTGGTGCTTACATCAATATTTATTGAACAAGTGGTCAAGAGAGGCCACTTTTTAAGCCCTGCGCTATCTGGTTGTTAATTACCACACCGCAACGTGTTAATGAAGAAGAACACCCTCTTCCTTTGACAGATAATTGATAAGAGATCAGGAGGCCTGATGCCTGACAAAAAAAAAACACGAAATGGCCTCTTTGATTGCCCCACAGATCACTGCACTTCAACAGTAACGGGACTTGCAAGGAGCCCACATGGCTCACAGGGAAGACACAGCCCCAGGGTGAAGACTGTGGTAAGAAAAAAGCAAAGGATTTGCAAGCATTTTGAGCAGAAGGCATTCTTTGATTTCCAAGTCTGTGGGAACACTACATGCTCTCACAATAGTAGTATTTACAGGAGCTCATGAATTGCCTTTGCTAAGGCTGAACCATTATTCTTAAGACACAGTCTTGCACCATTTTTGCTAACTGTCTAGCAACTGCAAAAGCTGCTGCTCCCTGAATTTGCTATAGTAGTAATTCAGAAAGATATTTGCTTGATGGATTTCACCCTTCTCCTTCTGCTTGTGGAAGCTCTTAGCTACTGGAACAATCCGATGACTAAATTCAGATTCTCATCTTGTGTGTCTCATCAGAATGGTTTGTGAAGCAGCTCTGTGTATGGTGCTCATAGTGTTATTGTGCTCTTTGTAGCTGTTGTAGTTTCCATGGAAGTAAATAGGAGGCATTACGTTCAGAGCGACCTACCTAGCTATTTCTACAAATACGCCTATCATTAAATTCTCATGCTAGAATATTTGTGAGAAGTTAACATTAAAAAGGAGACTACACATAATCAAAACAAATCTATCTAATTTTCTCTCTGTGTGCACATTTCCAATGTATTTATCTCTGTGGAATCCAAGCAGCAGATAATACTCAATTTTGTATGACATCATAGTAATTTCAAACAGATCACAATCTCATAAGCATGGGATTATATGCTTTACCTAACAGATCAGGGGACAAAACAGCCCTACTGAAAAAGAAATTTCAAAAGTGATAGTGCAGCAAACAGGAAAAACAGATCACTACCTAATGCTACTTTCTTTAAAAAAAAAACACAGACCAACTTCTCTTTTTCTCATTAAGCTTGCTCCTGCACGTAAATTGTTCTTTGAAGACCTGTTTTCTCCAGTACTGGCTAAAATAAGCAAAACAGTTACAGTCAACAATATTCTGCCCACTTTGCCAGAGCCTTCATAATTTATGTCTAACCTGGATAGGAAAAGCCCTTATAAATTTCAACAAATGTCTCATTAATTAACACCCCATCTCCCTAAGCCACAGAGCAGCTGGTGAAAAGAATTGTGTAGGTTGATTCTGTAGATATAAACTAGGTCAACAAGAGGGATCCATACTCACTATTGCAGGCTGATATTTCTCTGGAGGGTATTAATAGTTTCTGGGGTCTTTCAGCATAGACTCAAAACTATTCAAAGTCAACAGTATAAAGCTGTTTAGCCTATGCACTTAGGTTAAAGAGAGGAAAAAAGTACATTTTTTTCAGTGCAATGCAATGGGTCAAATCCTGAAATCCTTTCTTATGCCTCTATCCAAGACAATTCTATTGATTTAAGTGAACCTTGTGTTGCGACCTTTTTCTGGTTAGCACTTGATCATGCAAACTCCTTACTTTACTGATTACACTATATATTCATGGAGGGTCCGAAGTCCTTAGTCAGGCAAACACTTTCTTCTTGCCTGCAAGATAAATTATCTACAAAGCTTTACTCTCTGTTCATTTCTAAATACTCCTCAGCCTGTTCAACGTGCTAATTTTAGGGTAATTTATTTTTCTATAACTGTGCATAACTCTAATAAAATGAAATTAAAAATATAAAGTGGGACTGTGAGGAATTAATATTACAGGTTTAATGAATGCAAGTACTGAATCCAAAATGGAAAAATGAGAGGGAGAAAATGCCTGGGAAGCATTTCCCTAACTATAGGTGTCTTGCATATGGAAACCTTGTCTGAAGTCATTTGAGGAGTCAGGCAGACAATTTCCACCCATTCTTATAGTTTTAGTATATCCTATACCGTGATCACATGCAGGAAAAAGAGAGAATGCCTGGGCAGTGGCTAGCAGTTAGTCATATTAAATTTAAGCAGGATTTGATAGCAGGAAGAGTGAGTCAATGGACAGGTAGAACAGAGGAAGACTTTTCCAAGTTGGCAGACTCATTTCAAGAAGGTGCTGAGTTAGGAGTGCATGAGGAGAATGAATGAGAGCATGAGGGTGAGCACTCATCAACAAAGAGGAAGAGCAAGTAAGGAATGCGGTAGGATATGAAAACAGAAAAAGTCAGGAGCAAAGCCATAGAGCTCCTCGGAGGAGATAATCCTGACTCTAGTGAAGTCAATGGGAGTTTTACCATTGACTTCATCAGGGTCAGGATTTCACCCAGGGAGTGTTAATGTGATGTGGAAAGAGACAGGATGACAGTGGAGATGCTCAGAGAGAGAGCAACATAGTCATAGCATATAACATTAGCATATTAATGGGTATCGCTGTTTTATTTTACAGCTCTGTATGAAGCATACAGACTACAGGAACTTCAAGAATACTAATATATCCCTCATTATTAGCTAATGCACTGCTTGGAGTCCTCAAAATAGAGATTTTTTTTCTCCCCCCGTATTTTCCCCTGCAATATGTCATATTGAGTTGAGTCAGATTAATTCCTGTATTTAAAAAAAAAAAGAAAAAAAAAAAAGAACAAATATCATCATGTCCAGTAAGCCTAATGTATTGATTGAATCCAAGTTGACCACAAAATTTAATTGCAGGTCCATAATTATTTGAGGTTAGGAAAAGTTACATTATAATTTCTGAGTTAAACTAAACAGATCAGGACTTTTTATCTTGAAAAAGAGCAACCTAGGAAGGGGAGGAGGAGGTCAGATACAGGTTTTTAACATTCTGGCTAGCCTGGAAATGGCAAACAGATAATGAGTGCTCACTGTCTCTAGTAACCTAGGACTTAAAAGTCATCAAATTAAACTAGCAAGGGGTATATTCAAAATGAACAAGACTTCTCTTTTTGCAGCACAAAGGCAACTTGTACAATGCCTTTCCACAAGATGTAAGGGTGGTTGAATAGTTTCAAAAACAATCTATGGAGAAATTCATGGAAGAAAAACACTCTATGCTATTCAGTGTATGGAGCTCTCCTCTTGTTCAGGAAGTTTCTGAGCCACAGGTCACTGAAGAACACCAGAGTATTTTCAAAAAAAAAATCCTTACGTTGTTCCCCATAGATCTGCTATTAGCTGAATTCACAGAGAGCACACTACGCAGTATGGGCCTTGGATTCAACACGGTGCAGCAATTCCCTATTCCAAGACAATAAATGCTTCCTTTATAGATAAAGCTTACATTTCATTTTACCATTTATTTAAAAATTTCTGTTGGGAAAATCCTGCAGTATATTCCTTCAACCTTTAATCCAGGATTCTGGAGGTTCCAGGTGAGGATGTGAAAGTATCTGGAGGCGAAAGTTGTATTTGTCGGGATAATTTCACTAGGCAGCTCAGCAAGGTTTGGCTGTGCCACTGCTCACTAAAAGGAGATGAGTGTGCCAAGAAATCGACAGGTTTGTTGGCTGAGTTTTTGCCTTCTACTGGAAATTCACTTAGGAGCTAATCCAAAGCCAACTAAGTCAATGAAAAACTCCCATTAAGTTTAATGGGTTTGGGATCAGGCCCTTAAATCATATATAGGCAGCTGAATCTGCCAGTTCTTTAAAGATGCATAAATTTACCTGCTATTCCCCAAAGTACAACTGCATCCTTCCAACACCTGTCTGACAGAACTATTGAATATAATAAGAAAACCTTACAGAATCACAAGTAAGCTGTGAACACCAGACCGCCACCAATCTCTTCCCATGCTGAGATAGTACCTGGGTCTACTGAAAAACAATAATCAGGGATGCTGAGATATGGAATGCAAGTATTCCATCTGTCTAAACTGAGCAACTTGCAAAACATTAGCCAACTGCTAAGTTGCTGCTTTTCTACAAACTGAGTCATCCTCATCACACATTCCACTGAGTTTTAAATGATTGACAGGGAAAAAAGCTAAGAGAAGCAGCTATTTCTTTACATTTAGCTGGTTTGTCAGAGCACTTGAAAACTTCTGGATTAAGGTGAGAATGCTTAAGGATTAAGTGGGGAGCGAAGGGAAAGGGAATGAAAACATTTTAGTGCTGTGAATTTAGAAGTCAAGCAGACATGCTCAGGAGAACTAGCAAGACCTTTACCAATATGCTGCATCTAATCAACAATATCATTTAGAATTTTCCACTTTATGGAGGAGAAGAAGCAATGTTTGAGGGTTTCTCTCCCCAGTGCTGTATCTCATCAGGACCTTAATACACTCAGCATGTGTTTTCAAAAGAAGATTTTGCAAAAAGCAGAGTCACCCTTTGGACTCAGGCAATAGGTATTAAAAGATGTTCATCTTTACGAAGAAGGTCCTGAAATGTTGGAAATAAACGTAATCTCAAGAACTTTTGGAAGACTTACCAGGAGCTCAGTTGTACCATATAGATGTGAGTCATAACAGATGTACAGGAATGCATTATCCATAGGATAGTACTGGTATTGATAATATTCACATTTAAAATATTGTTGTGAATTGCTGCAGTGTTTTTACTTACATCAATAACAGACAAAAAGAAGATGGCTCTCTGTACTCCTGATCTCTCTGTGCTGTGGTAGGCAAAAGGTGACTTGATGGGATCAGGAAATAATGATTTAACTCCTTGGCCTGTTGGACATGTCCCGTAATGTTTTAAGTATTGTGTTCTCTGTGTTTTTCCCCATTTAAGATTTTTCTGTGGGAAAAAAAAAGAAAAAGAATAATTTTTATATTTAGCAGTGAATATTAGAAAGTTCTGTCAGGTGGCAGGGGTTAAAATGTCTTCAACAAACTGTGGGAACTTTTTTTGGAAGACTATAGGAAAAATGTAGGAAGTTCTTCAAATACTTAAAGTAAGTTTAGAGACCCCATGAAGGAACAAGACAAGTAGGAGGAACAGGAAGATTTCATACTATCACTTGTAGGAAGATGTTTCTTTTCCAAAACCCCTAGAGCTGAAAAAACAGAAATGGTGAGTCATTAGTTCTCAGCTCAGTTGTTTTTCTTTGATGTTTGCTATTCAGAGTAAGAAGTTTATGCCCATTCTGGGACTGGAAACATGTTTATATCCAAAGTAGCATCATCATCATAACTGAATTATTTATATTTAAAAAAAAAAAACACAAAACAACCCTTGTACACTTTATAAAATAGTATAGTCGTTGCTGCATTTGCTTTCATAAAAGCATAGCAACTCACTTTCTTAAATGCACTCCCTTAAAGAATGAAAATGCCAGTGTTGTAGACCACAGAATCTGAGCTGCAGTACAGTATTGTTGAAAAAGGAATAAATAAATTTCATTAAATTAAAGCACATAAAATTATCCTGAAGCTTAGGGGGAAAATGTAGATAGCCAGAGATAATTACTAACTGTGGGAAAAAAACCACCACCAACAACAACAAAAAAAAACCCAGAGGTATTTTCAGCTGTATCAGTAAAGATTAGTTCAAGTAACACCCAAATGTAGCATCTTTGGTCCAGGAATCTCTCTGCCAGGGCTCTGATCATTTCTGAAATTTGTTCTTAGAGCAGTATCTAACAACTGCTGGGCAAATTAAGTGTTGGTCCATGTGACTGCTGACATTTACTGTGATCCCCTAGATTTCAAGAAGCTGCGCTCATTTCTTCTTGGTGATCCCTACAGCCTTGCATGGCTTCTGTCCCAGCTGTTTTACAGGTCTGACTCTAAGTTCAATTGTTCTCATGCAGTGGAGGAGAGCAATATGTAATTTACTCTTAATCTACAAACACGCAGTGCTTTAAGGGAGATGAAACCAATCCTGAGGATGTCTCGGTGATGGTATCATCACCTTGACATCTGCTTCGTACCAGACCTAGCAAGACCAAATTTCCCTGGCTCTGACCAACACAAGCTTATGCACACACCATTGCCAGGAGCATCCTCCCACCGAGCACCAGTTCATGGTTTGCTTGTTCAGAAAAGAGGCTAAAGAAATTAGGTTGAGCCTTCTGAAATATGAAAATAAAAAAGCTGGTATAGTATAAATGTCAATGAGTTTGTTGGATATAATTTGCCGAGTAGATGCACCTTTGTTGAGCACACCATTCATGTTTTTTTTAAAAAATAGAAGAATAGGGACTGGAAAAATCAAATAAAACTGATTTACTAATCAGCCAATCTGTGCCCTTCCAAGCCCTCTAAATTATATGTAGGTTACCATTCTTATATCCCATTTAAAAATACATTGATTTTGTTATGTGTGGCATGATTTTTATCAATATTTCTATTCAGTCTGCATTTTGGACCACAGAAAATTTGCTTAAGTGTACATAATGTCACTTGCTGATATACATACCTGCCTGCACCCATCTATCAGGTTCTCAGCCCTTATTAGCAGCAAAGCTTCTTTTTTTTTTTTTTTCAAATCTGCACATTGTACAAGCACTTAATTTTACATGAAATATTGCATGCGTAATTAGGCATAGCTGCAATGAAACATTCACAATCAAAAACCTCCTGCCCAAACTCACACAGTCAGTTGCATGTTTGATACCAAGGTTTTCTAACAGAGATGATACACGATAGTCCATTTGCCGTTAGTTTTGAGTCTCCACTGTTAAATGCCCTGCTACAGTTAGAAATTGCACAGTAGGAAATTAAAACATGTTGATAGATTGGAAAGTTATTAAGCTTCCTTACAGTGTTAAACAAGAATTTACAAGAATTCACTCTCCAGATTTATCAGGGATATATTTACAGTACTTGAGTAAGTGTGAATATTACTCACTGGAGATATTTAGTCACATACTGTATCTCCCTGAAGGGAGACCATATTGCATTAAATGTCTCCACCATGTTCTGTAATCTGAAAGATAAATCCTTGAGTGCTGATTAGTCATATATTGATACAGAACATCTATTATTTTGGGTCTATACGAAGATCTCCATCTCTGTAATATTAATTTCTTGGCTATCATCACAGTTTTTCTTAGCAACCATCTTTCATTATAATAACTCAGGCCACCCGACATTGTTAAATTTCCTCATGTGCTGTGCCAGAAATGACACTGCAGGTGGGGGAGGTAAATCTCACTTAAATTAAATGGTTTGGTTTGGGCTTAAAACAAGAGCAGACACCGCTAAGGTTTTGTGTGAAGTTTTTTCAGTGACACATTTTGTGGCATTAGGGAAAGAACTAAGACTCTCAGCATCTTCCTTTCCACGCCTGAAAGACAGAGGTCACAATGTGTCTTCCCAGTGACATGGCGAGATGGTGTCGTTATTCCCAAATTATTACATAATATATTAGTTAAAACAGGATTCAGTAACTAACATTAACCAAAGAAAAAAAAAAATAAGTATTTATTAGCTCAACTCTCACTGAACTCAAGTGTCTGACTCACCTTTGATATCCATGGAAAAATTCTTAGGTCCTTTGTCTTGGGTCTGCATTCTCATAGGTCTCAGTACAAAATGCATGCAGCTATGGTGACCACAATGAAATATCAATTTAACAAAAGAACAGGTAAAAGAACTTTGATCGTTTTGTAGCTAATGAGAAATATCAGTTCTATCTGCTATGCATGGGCTTTACCTGATGCTCAAAGGCAAAATAGCATCCTAGAGCTGGAAGTTAAAAGTAGGAGCAATTTTTAAGCATTGATTTTTGACTAACCGCTGCTGTAGCAGTAGATATTCCTGTCTTTAAATCGCAGCTGGGAACGGTATTCTCAAAACACTACGGTTGAGTAAGAATCAAAGTTCTATGGAAAGTTACTTTTTACATTGCAACATTGCTCCTATACATTAGAGAAATATCATTTTTCCTCTTCAGTCTCCAGCCTACTTATCAGGAGAGAAATGGTCATGTTTTAATGTTTTCCTTATTTTTTTTCTCCCTTTCCATTAAAAGACAGAAAACACCTCTCCATAAAATAGCTCTGCCCACTATAAATGAAATTCTGCCCGGGGACCCTAACTTACCTCTCTCCAATTTAAAGACTGTGTAAGCGTTTAGGGATAAGGAAGATGATACATTTTTTCTGGAGAACAGACAAAGCAAAAGCATCCACTCGCGGACGCCCCAGTGCTGCCCTCCTAACATCTCTCAGCCGCGAGGCAGGAGGCACACCAAGGGATGACACAGTAGCTCATTGCTCTGCCTTTTCAGCCCTCGTCTCTCTGAGGTGGCAGCGATCACTGTGAAGTAGGCAGCTCAATGTATTTTGTGATCAGCTGTGTTAGAGAAACTACTCCAACACCAGCAATTAATTTCTCCTGTTGGGCCATCAGGGGTTTCAAGCAGTTCACGAGTGCAGTGAAATAAATGGCAAGACTCCTGTTTTCTTCTGTGAACTTTCTAGGGCAAAAATCAGGTTTTAAGGGCACAAGAGATCGTACTGTCTGACTTGCTATATAATCCTGGAAAGAGGGCTGTCCTAGGTTGGGCAGCTTGTGAATCAGGGCCATGGTGCTTTTCTTCAGTATTTCCTGAAGAAAAGCATTAATTTCTTTGAGCTGAATGCCCCAGATCTGAAAAGAAAGGGAAGAGAAATGGAAAGGTAAGGCAAGGCAAGAGAAAAAGAGAAATAGGAAAAAAAAAAAAGAAGAAGAAAGAAAGAAAGAAAAAATGAAAAAAGAAAAGAAAAAAGAAAAAAGAAAAAAGAAAAAAAAGAAGGAAAAAAAAAGGAAAAGAAGAAAAAGATGACTTCTCCTGCATTAGATTCAGCTGGATGTAAACCTGCCATAATTTCACACAGAAATCCTGACCTTTCCTCCCCTAAATCAACCGAACTCCTGCTCCATTTTAGATCACAAAGTGTTATCACAACTGAGTTGAGCTGGCTGCACACTTGTGACCCTCGGAGCACTCCGACCTGTATGAGACAAACCAGCTGTG
The DNA here is from genome assembly GCA_013396635.1 of Penelope pileata. Lineage (NCBI taxonomy): Eukaryota > Metazoa > Chordata > Aves > Galliformes > Cracidae > Penelope > Penelope pileata. The sequence goes on from WBMW01002035.1 coordinate 719,191, forward strand.
CCAAATCCTGAACTGAAGCCTTGCCATGAGGTTCATCTGTTTTAGATCAAAGGGTTATAGGGCAGCTCTTATTGCAAAGCGCTGGGAAAAAGAGTCCTTAAACCTTTTGATTCCCGCGGTCCGTCAACCTCCAGATAAATTAAAATATTTAATCAAAATCTAATGGCAGTGATCTTGTTTGTACAAATGCTTTATTATCCTGTGCATTTTACCACAATCTGCCTGGTTCCTAATGTGACCTAAAGAACCAGTCGGCATTTATTACAAATGCAAGGCAGCAAGCTTCTGGCTCAGCAATTAATCACTGACATGGAGGAATTTCTTCTCTCCAGGTGGGGAACCCATCCAAAAACTAAGAAAAATAATCGGGCTAATTAATTCTTATCTGCAAAGAGCAATTAGATAAATGACCTAAAAACAGGCCTGTCACCCCTAGTGAGGTGCTCAGCTTCTAAATAGAATAATGTCTCTTTGCCAGGCCATCTCTGCAGTGAAATGGAGATCACAGAGAGGAAGGGGAAAAGACGGCATGTGGGGAGGGAATGGGCTGATAGGGGAGTAGGTTAATTAGAGCTGAGACCAGCTATTGATATAAAAAAATTAAACCAAAGCTCCGCACTCGGGTAGGTTTGATATGATCCCATCACCTTCACAGCTATGCCTTTGTGCATCCAGGAGTACTGATGAGAGTGAAGTCATATCTCCAAGCTACTTTGGAAGACAAAACCCACTCACCAGGCTTACCCACCATTGTGCTGCATTTCACCCTGGTGAGTGGCATCCCTGACACTGCAGTCTATTAACTTTGAACTGTGCAGCTCCAGTGCGGAGCGATGGTGCTGAAGTGAGATGCAGAGTACCGTGTTTCAATTAGTTTGCTTTGCCAGTCTTTTTTGGTTTCAGTCAGAGAATGTACAGCGCATAAAGCCTCATAAATGAGCCAAATTAATCCAAGCAGCACAAGCAAGAAGGCAACAAAAGCATCTGCACATCAGACCTTTGGTCAACTGCGTACCATCAGCAAGATTCTGCTGTTGTTTCAGACATCTCATACTCCGTCAAGAGCCAGAAGTGGTAATAGAAAGAGGGGAGAAAGGCCTTTGGGACAGTCTAATATTCAAAATAACATTGATCTTACAGCCCCTCCTGATTAAAAGGTTTCCTTTTCAAGAGCAAGAACATGAAGCATCCTTATTTGTGTGTAAGAAGCCATGTCCCACGTTAGCATACCTCTTCCTTGCTCAGTGTGCAACAAGGTATCATTTCCTGATCCTGCTGTTCTCCCTGCTTATATCATGATACCGTGCCATTTCTGATGGTAGGAGACAAAGGGAGACGCTGAAGTAATTGATTCAAGCTTATCTAAGTATTTACAGAAATAAGCCTGAATGACTAGACATAAAATACTACAGCAGTCAGATTAAGACAATCCACTCCAGTTATAGTTAATCAGGGCTTTAGCCTCCAAGGAGCTGATTTGAGACTAATAAAGTGTTTTCAAGCTCCCAACCCCGATGTCGATCACATTCCTCTTTCCTTGGAGCCATTAGCACAATGCCAAACACAAATGTAAATAGCCAGTCTGCAGGTAGCTCATAGATTTGCTCTGTTGCTGTTTCCAAGATCCAAAGCCTCTTACAGTAAAAAAAAAAAATCACTATCCCCAAAACCACAGATGTTGGTAAGAGACATTTATCTCTCTGAAAACTTGAGTGACCAAGTTTCCTATAGTTTATACAAAGCAGATGCCTGCTTAGATGCTTTACTCAAAGCTGTCATGGTTCCTACATTGAAGCAGATAACAATAAATTATAAGGACTAATAGATTAGATCAAGATGCATGAAAACACTGTATTTATTCTTAAGAATGATATTTCACCGACCAAAAAAAAAAAAAACAGAGTTTGGAGAAGAGATATATATCCCAGATAAGTACTTTGCTGCTTATATTGGCTGAAATGCGTCGGCACAACAAAAGCAACAATCTGTGTTTAAACACGAAGGAAGGGACAAGCAAGCCTGTGTCAGCTTGGATTTGTATTTCTCCTCAATGATGTTAACATGAGATTTAAGGCAAACCAGAATCTACAGGATGGATCCTTCTGTAAGATGGATGCTTGTGTTGAAGATGGGAAGCTCAGACCCACGCCTGAACTTTTACAGGATTGGGAATGTTTGGTGGAGAGGGCTTCTTTTTCTGCTTTCTGCAGAAGTGAAGTTCATTGTTGAGCTTCTGTCCACTTCGTACACCTTACCAGAGTTCAAAGTGTAAGAATGAACAAGTTTGAATTTGGGCTTTTTCTTGGATAAATCAAAATGGATAAGGCTCCAGGCATAGACTGTTAAGGATGGTAAATTTGAAGATTGCTCTGATAATTGCCTTTTTTTTTTTCTTTCCCTTTGGATAAGATGCAGGAAAGTTCTCAATAAATTTATATTTTGATAATAATGTTGTCCAAAGATGATACTTGCTAGTAATGCTGGTCCATAAAGATGCTAAGGGAATCTCAAAACATCAGTGGAAAGTCAAAAATGAACTGTGGAGTTTGTAGGCAAGTTAGCATTTTCAGATAGTGTTTTTTTCGAGAAATGCCAGTGGCACATTCTTCAGAGTTCCCAGCAGAAAGACTGAATGATGCAAATCAGCATTACAATGCCAAAAGCACTTTCACTAGTAACGTAATTGAATTTAATAAAGAAAAAAAATAAAAGAGAGAAACCTTCCCAAGTGCAGCTTTTCTGCCAAAGTTCTTCCCTTCTGTTTCTAAGCCTACTCTAACGTTCACAAGAAAGACCAAACCAAGGCTATTCCTAACTCACCTGAAGTACACTGACTGCTAAACATTGGTAATATTCATGCCCATGGTAAATGTTTATTGATGCTTGGAATAGAAAATAGTGGGAGCAGCCGGAATGTGAGGTTTAGTCTCCAATTCTCTACAAATGTCTGCAAGGCTGCATTTGGGAGAAATAACTTTTTTTTCTTGCAACCAAGTTGCTTATGTTTAATTTATACAGAAGTAGGTACAGCCCACTTCAGCACCAGAGCATTGGGGTGTTTTTAATGAATAACTTATAAGAAACAATCACCTGCTAACAGGTCAGCCTCCCTTTTGTGTTTCATTTCAGTTTCATTAGTAAAGAAAAAAGGCCTTTGATTGGATTAATGGAAATAAAACCACAGGGACTAAATTGTAAAGTATCCAGTGGTTTTTCTAGTAGCTCCTACTTGCAACCAGGATCATGTTTTTTATCATCTCAGGCTCAAAGCTTTGGTGTATAAATACGTGTCTTGGACTGGAACATGGAAAAGGTTTTGCTTTAGCAGAAATAGCATTTCATCTTTCTCTCTGCAGTGATTCAGCTGGACAGACTCTGCTTTTACGGATGTCACCCCTACTGGATCACTGAGCTGCTGGGAGTGCTCTCAGCAGAAACTTTCGAGTGAACTCGCTCAGCCTATTTGCTTTTTTCTCCTCGCAGCTTTCTCCTCATATCCCTTCACCACCACCACTGTCCAGCAAGGGGTTATTTTTATTTATGTATTTATTTCATTTCATTGAAATGGCACTATCTGAAGACGGCTACAGGCAGGATGCAGAGCCATGTACTTGGCCTAACTTATATAAACAGTGTCCTGGGTGACAGCCTTTCCTAGCCCATCTGCAGCTGCCAGGGAATCCATTATTTCTCTGGTCCCTGGGGAGAAAAAGTTCTTGAGCATCATTACTCCTAGGCAAATGTAACTGACTCTGCCATGCACCCTAATTTGCTTGCCATAATTATAGGTCGCTCACCCCCTTTTGCAATTTATAAACCCTTTTTATTTATTTTTTGTACTTATCAATAATGAATGGAGGCTAGTGAATCATGGGGCTGTAATATCTGAATATTATGAAAATGCTAATAACAAGGTATCATAGGCAGCAGCACCCAGGTCTTATCAGCTGGTCGGATGCTCTATTAAGCAGCCAGTGAGGAGTTCAAGCAAATTGGTTATGTTAATGTCCTGTAGTACTTAGGGAAGACGAGGAGTCAGCAATTAATTTTTTTCTTCTTCTTCCCAGGCTGCAAGCCGACAGGGCAAATTTATATTCCTCCTATTCTATGGGACCCCAGCTCAGAAGGGGGGCAAGGTGGAAATGCAAGCATCTACCAAAAGCTTTCTGAGATCTAATTGAATGGTGCAACTGCAAAACTGGTGGGAGGCCAAGGGGGTGAGCAAGGAATAAATAAATAAATATATAAGTAAGCAAGCAAGCCCCACAACAATGGGGATGCCACACTCTTCCCCATTCATTCAGCTGACAGTGCTTTTGCAACTTAAACCTGTTTTATTAATTATGTTTGACATTTCCTTAATTAGTTTCATTTACATCCCATCAGCCCCTACCAGACGATTGCCCCATACATCATTTCACCAGAGGACTGAGATGCCTACAGAATTACAAAAACACCCTCCCCCCCAGTCCTCAATAACTCATCATGGTATACTTCACGGATTTTTGAGAATGAGTCCTTTCACCTGCTATGTTTCTTAAAAAATACACAGGTATTTTGTCATCTTTTTAAAAGGATTATGATGTTTTCAAAGGAACATGATGCTGGACTAAATTTCTATTTTGGTTCCACACACAGAGTTTGCTTTGTTTTACAGCTCCTGTGTATCTTGACATTGACAAAGTATGGACTTTACTGAAGGATCCCTCTATGTGGACCCTGTCCTAGCTCCACTGAGCCCTGCTGCCCTGCCCCAGTGCTTTCCCCAGATAGCTCTGCATACTCACAGTGGCTTCTTTTAATTTATAGGCACATTCCTGTTGTCCCCATAGTTGCTATCCAGTTTTATATATATTGGTTAATTTCCACAGAAGACATATGACAATTTTTTTTACAACTTTAGTAAAAGGATGGGTTGTTTGTTTCTTAGCCTTACCCTGGGTTGCTCTCTTGCATCTTTGTCCTTCCTCTCCATCCAACTCTTCCATGTGCTGATGTACGCGCTTTTGCTTTGCACCTCGAGTAGAAAGAGACAGGGCTACCATCAGAGGCCATTTTAAAGTATATAATATTTTAGACTCAGTTGTGTTCACTGCTGAGCAGTGAAACCAGGAAGGACAGTGTTCTGGTACTCACCGTGGGGCTGCTCAGAGATCTCCATGTTGATGCAGATCTGAGGCGGTAAGCCGACAATCAGCATAAGGATGACCAGGAGATTTGTGTCTGGAAGCTGCTCAGACAGCAGCATCCCACGGGGCTGCATCTGAAGGACGTTGTCCCCCATCAAAGCAGCCAGCCCTGTATCCCAACCCAAGAGCCACCTGCTCTGAAGCTGGATGTGGTGCACGCTCCGGGTGGCAGACGCCTGGTGCCCAGCCTGGCTCTTCTGTCCTGCACTCAGCGTGACGTGACTGTTCCTGACCTGGGCAAAGTGACAACCTGTTTTTGCTAATCCCAGAACGTGCTACCAGGAGCTGTCATTTCAGAGTCATCACACTCTTTGTTGATATTAGTGAAGTTAATCATGCAGAAGGAAAAATCTTGTATTAAAGCAGATAATTATTCCCCAGTTCCTTAATAACACATGCAAGGGAAAGTGATTCTCATTGTCTTGGAAAACTGTGATATTTCAGAACATTTTCTGCTTAGTACTGATGTTCAGGCATCCTTTCTCCTTTATGTTTCCTAGGTCAGAGTTGGTGCACTGAGCAGTGCACACAAAAAGAGAGGTTTCCTTCCTGCAGGCTGCTGTCCTTTGGATACAAAACCCTTACTTATATTGTAACATAAAAAAAGTAAATAAAAATGTCACTGTGGGAAATTATGGATAGTAAGTAATCTGGTTGTCCTAGTTTATTTGGGAAGTTTTAACTAAACAGCTGATAAGTAGTTGTTTCTACCCAACAACTTACCTGCTCTTACCTGTCCAGGTCTCCATAGCAGAGCACAGAGTAGGGATCTGCCAGCTCAGGCCTTCCCAATACAAGTACCAGATGGATTTACAATCCCCAATAAAAGAAATATTCATGCAACATATGGAAATACATTAACTAAAAGAAAAGCACTCGAAGAAATATTGATGTGCTTGCTTTCTCAGTGGGACTTATTTGCTAGGGCAAAGCCAGCTTCAGTGCCTCTTAACCACATTTCTCATTCCTTTTGGCTCTGGGATCAGGTCATGCAAAGCCAGGCAGATATTTCTGTGCATGCAACAAGATCCAGATGTTACAGATGCTCCTGGTCCTCTGTCCTGTCCAACCTTCATGTTGCTGAACCTAGCCCAGGTTATAAGCAGCTGTTTCCTCAACTTAAGTTTGCCCAGAAATTTAAGCCTTTGCTTTAATAACATTCTCCTGGCATTTGATCCTCAGAGGAGAGGCAAGAGGGGAGAAAATGGAGGAATAACTTTCACAGTTCACTTTAGAGGTTATTACATTGCACTTTGGGAACTAGCAGACATCGGGGCTGGAGTTCCACCGTTGGACTAGACATAGAGAAAAATCTTGCAATTTGTTCTGAAACTAGAGAGATTTCATCCTATTTTGGAAGCCTTCCAGGTGAAAGCCATGTCTGGGACCCTATCCAGATTTTCTGCAAAGCAATGGCTGTTTCATTTCCAGATCATTTCAGCCCTCAAGATCAAAGGGAGCCTGATTTTAAAAGCAGGAATTAAAACTGCCTTCTTCGCCAGTATTTAACTTTGCTGTAATCATGCACACGATTCACAGAGGAGTTTAGTCAAAAAGTTTGGGGGGGGTGGTTTTGTTTTGTTGTTTGCCTCTTGCTTCATTCCTTTCCTTGTTCTCTCTTATCTTTGATCCGAGCATTTCCCCAAGACACTGCGAGAACAAGGGTGTGAGACGAATACGAAACAGATTGCAGGGAAAAGGTTGATAAGATGCATTCGGTAGTTGCTGGTGTTTTTCTTTTTCGAGAACGCATCTCAGAAGCAGTTCAGAGGAAATCTGGAGAGATGAAGACGGGGGATGAAATACACATCCCTTTGGGATCACAAACAGCCCTGGGTGTTGTTCTGCAGGCTCTTGCTTCACACAGTGGTTCTTTTTGAGCTAGGTTGGCTGCTTTTTAATAATGTCCTCTTCAGTCGTTGATGCTCTTTCATGGCACGTTAACCTCAAAGGGTTTAGATCATTTCCCAGCTTTCCTGTTTGGATTCCCCTACACACATATGAACACAACCCCCAAACCCTCCAGTTCAATTATGCACATTTAAAAACCTCTGCTAAAACAGTTCTGTAACAGATGCTGCTGGGGCTTCAGATATATCTGAAATAGCATCAAATGGTCAAAAAAAAAAAATCAAAATATTTTTCTGTCACATGCTGTCATGCATTGTCAGGGAACCTTGTGCTGTAGCTGCAGTGAAGTTGAATCTGATTAAAAGATCAGCAAACAAGGCAGGTTGAGGGGAATTTGATCTCATCATTGCTATGCCTAGAAATACCTGTCATCTTCTGGGTTGTCCTGCACTGTGACACTCTTTCTTATCCAGTTTGCCGATGGACATTCATGGTGACATTCCGTGCAAGCAAAACAGGGAAGAAACAAAAAAAAACCTGATCCATTCCAATTTTATTTTCAAGTCCTGTATTATTATTCCTCTGAGATCAAGCCTAAACATAAATACTAATTATCAGAGCTACAGACAAATGAATAATTTGATGTAAAACAATCCTGCTTTATTCAAATGAGAGTAGAGGTGAAATTAGAGCTACGCAGGATATTATGGTAAAAAGCACACACGCACACACACAAAGAAAGAAAGCAAAATGTCTAATTTTAACATAGTGTTGTTATCTGTGATTAATGATTTCCGTGGGTGTATAACTCTTATGCAAAAATGCCATGTAATCATGTACATATTTGATTAAATAGCTTAATTTGTGTTCATTTAAAAAAAAATAAAATAAAGCCAAATAAGCTAGATAATGAGTGGGCGTGTTGTAGGAAAAGCAGATGGGATTTGAGGCACTAGCTGTGTTCAAAGGAAGCCACCAATTTCACTTCAAGAATATTTGCGTATGAAAGCTGATATTTTCTAGAAACATTCATGAGTAGAACACAGAGGGATTTTTTGCCAAATTCTGCTGTTTTTAATGAAGGCACACAGGAAAAAAAGTTCAGCTGAGCCCAGTTCAATTCCCACTCCTTGGGAAGAGCATCTTTATTTATATTTCTGTGTTTACTGGGAATGTTTTCTTTCTCTGAGTCAATTATACCTAAAGAAACCTTTTGTTTACTTCTGAGCTTCTGACAACAACCTCCTCTTCCTTTGCCTTCACCTGTGGCATTAAATACTTATTTTTCATCACACAATAAAATAAAAAAAAAGACACCTCTCCAGAATGGAAGTAACGGGAATTTTTTTGTGGGTAAAGCTGTGTAAATCACTGTGTCAAATGAATGGACAAAGCTTTAATGTGGCTAATAAACACGTCCCTCTGTATTGAGCAAGGGGAATTTTTATGAAAATGATCAAATAAAGTAATAAAAAAGAAGGGGCTTCCCCTCTGGGTTTATGAGCTCTCTCGTTACACATCATGTATGACACAGTGACTGGCAGAATATATGATGGACTGTCATACATTGCAGAACGACTTCAATTAGGATGATAAGATGACAAGTTCCCATAGTTCATATATGGGTTGGTTGTGTTGTGTTTTTACAACAGGGTTCTTACTTTGACCTCTTTCTTTCTAATGTTTGATACAAAATTTAAGGGGCCAGTTGAGGTCAGAGGAGACTAAATATGACTTATGTGGGGGGTGGGAGAGGAGGGACATTTGTTTCTTTGTTTGTTCTTCTATCCATGGATAGGATTCTGGAATTCAGTGTCTGGCCCACTATTAAAAATAATTAATGCCAACAGTTCAACCCACACACCTATCTCCAGAATAACAAACCAGCAAGTGCAGCCTGCCACTCATGACCAACTGCAAAAATCACACAACGTACACGCAAATAAGGAGACACATCAGACAACACATAAGCCAACGTCCACAAGTGTCACCATGAATTGCTCTACAGTCCTGCACACAGTATCACAGAGCCAGAAATACCTTTATCTCCACAAGAGAGAAGCTGACATCAGGCCGGTGAAGACACATTGGAAGATGTAGAACACCAACATAATTTGCAGTTAGTTCAGGGACTGCCCAGCTAAAAAGTTGTCTCAGCTTTCAGTGGCTGAAAGCTGCAAAATCTTTGGCTTGAGAAGGGTGGAAAACTCTGTTTGAAGGAGCTGCATCTGAGATGGGTGTCCAGGTGGTGCGTTTTGAACCTCAGGGGAAAAAAAACCAAAAGACAGGTAAAAATTAGAGTTAGTTAGAACTTTTGAGATTCTGGGGAAATTCTCATATGGGGAAAAAAAAAGATCTATAAGGTCTTCCTTTGAGGTTATGTTAGAATTCCTTAAATGAGTATGTTCCAGTGGTCATCGAGAACAAACATTTCTGTTGTAGGACCTATATGTAACAATAGTGGGTCAGGATCAATCTCAGACTGCTTCTTCTGTGGCAGCTATAAAATAGACAGAGTGAAGATGGAAACCTATTCATCCTCTGCAGAGCAAAGCAGGCTCCATGATAGCGCTGATCCCTGAGACCATCATCTCCCTGACCCCAGGGATACTTTGGACAGACAGCATTGCCTCATCAACTCAGAATCTGACCCAGCCATTTTACATTGTGGCATTATTTGAGACAGTCCAACAATCTGCAAAAGGGAAACGTTTTCCAGCGGAAGATCAAATATTTTCCAGGCGGTCTATTCTGCGGATTCAGCATTATTGCAAAGGATTTGCCTTCAAGTCAAAAAATTGCTTGTGTACAAGTCTCAGAAGCAAATCAGTAAGTGGAAAGAGCAGGATAATGGAGGCACTTATCACTGAACAAAGACAGAGGTTTGGTTTGCATACATTCAGGTGGGAATGACTCCGACTTTGAAGAATGACACGTGTCATGAAATAGCCGCGCAGAAGAATATAACTCAAACATGTCGAGAAAGAAAAGCCTCGCTAGGTAGAAACTGAATAGCAAAACTCACTTCACTACTCATAAGCCACAAATATCAGTAGTTACCAGGAAAAATTTCCTTGGCATCTACCTGGGATAAATTGAGGTCTAAATCTAGACTAATGTGCCCAGAAGCTCCTTGTGGAGGAGAAAAAGAGAAGAATAGGGGGGAAGAATTCAGCTGAGTTTAATCTGAACAGTGTATCCATCACCAAAAATGATACAAATCAGCTATTACTGGATCATGCAAAAGCAACTCCACTACCTGTGATCCTTCCTTTGCTTTCTAAACCTCTTTTCAGCCCAGCCTAATGAATTGTCAGAACTGTCAGACAGCTCCAAGGAATGACAAATGTCTATGATTTGCTGCTGCTGCTGCTACTTTGCTGAAAACACCTGATGTATATAGTCTTGAAATCCTATGTTTTTTGTTACAGGCAAGGGTAAGCTGAAGGAATTGGTGTACGTGTGGAGTTAGTTTCTTTCATTTTACGTATATGTAGCCTAGTGAGAAGAATATGATAAAGTTCACATTGAATATTAAAGCAATCCCTAACCAAGAAATAACCAGAAAGAGTCAGAAGATACAACCTCAGCTGTGGTCATTTTAGAATTCCGCATTTAGCAATATGATTTCATATTACGTATAGTAACTGTCTGTGACCCAACATAAAACTTGCAATGATATATCCCCATACTTGTATGATGTTTTCTTCATCGAAATTATAGACAGTAAAACACAAAGCATTCTAACTCCACAAAGAATTTTTTTGACAGACAATAAGATCAATCAAATAATTAATTTGACAAATATCAAAGTTTGAGTTATACAGGCTCCAAACATTTATTAACTTGCAGCCAGATTCTGTGAACATTTGTCATTGACTTAAATGGGTCTAAGATTTCACTTCTTGACGAGTGACAGGCCCTGATGGGTATTTAGTCATTTCTGCTATACCAGATTGGCACTGTACTTAATACGTTTGCTAATTCTGTCATAGAACTTACTCTCTATAACATTCCCCTGCACCTTGCCTGAAGAAACTCTTGTGAATTTGTCCTTTGAATAACACACACAGAAAAAATATAGTTTTGGAAAACAGACAGTGTGATTCTTTTGCCTAATTTTTCACTTGTCCAGCACATTTAGAAAAGCTTTTACTGACTAGAGAAGATTTTTTTCTGCTTTGGTGCTATTCAGAAGATATTTTCAAAAATAGATCCCATGTAATCAGGTCAGTTGTATGAAATTATTAGAGAAAATCTTCATTATGTGAATTCCACATCGTAGGTGACAGATGCAAACATCGTTCTATCCTTGAAAGAAATGTGAACCGGGAGTTTGATCTGAGTAAAACTTAGAGGGTCACAAATTGTGTCCCTTGGCTGAAAGACTGCGAGAGAAGAAACAAAGTCCTGGAAAGCTGAACCTACTGCATTAACAAACAAGGAAATAACTATCACAGAGTGAGGTTTACTGTCATAGAGTGATCTACTTGGGGATCTAGTCCAGATTCAAAGGGCTGCTAATAGTAGAACCCTTAATGAGAACCATGGGGATATTTTGTCATTTTTCTCATTTCCTCCTTGGGGAAAAAGAAAAGTTCTGTTTGTGGATCAAAGAACACTCCCAACCACTGTTCTCCTAGTGCACACAGTGATCTAGTGGTCTCCCTGAGTGGTAGAGCCAAGGACCATGCTTCAAAGGTGGCAAATGAGGTTGAACAAGGTCTCAATGTTTTATCAATTTCATTAAGGCTTTGGGCTCTCTGCAAGCCAAGAGCATCAGCCAAACTTATTTCTCAATGAATCAGGCCTAGTCCAGACTGGAAGCACTTGCCTAGTTCTTGTGAGTTTGATTAGAGTGGAGTTTGGGAGAAGCAACAAAAAAAGTCTGTTAAATATCAAATGAATTAATTCACTTACATGAAAGACAGCAGAACAGAAGGTCCCTGTGCTGCACGTCTTACAATAAAACACCACCAGAACACACCAACACAGCTGCTATGTTGGTCTAGCAAATCTGCAGATGGTACTGCATTGTCATCTCTTCGGACATCACATCAATGAACACTTTCCTCCTCAAATCACTCCTCTGAGTCTTCTCGTTTTACAGACAGAGAACCGAGGCACAGAGAAAACAACTCAAGATCTCCAGGATACCAGTTTCCCTGCGTCTACTGAAATCAAGAGAAATCAAGGCTCTAAATAAGGGTTAAATACAAAATAACCTGGAGAATTTGATCTAAAAGTCTTTGCCCTCAGGGGTCAGTAGCAACAATCAAGGGAGTGGAAAACAGGTCTCCCATACAATAAGTGATTGCCTAAGTACGGGGATAATGCACCCTCTCCATCACAAACAGACATGTTCCCAGGCCAAAGTGCCTGCCTCAGTGAAGATACTGGGTTATCATCACCCTCCTTGTCATGGGTAAAGCACAGTGATGGGACTATCTGTGGATCTCGCAGGGCATCTGCTCTGGTGGATAACACACGGAATATGGTGCTCACCCAGCAATGAGAGCTGAGCTCCTGCAAACAGCCACAACGGAGGGCAGGAGGAGGCTCTGAGGTACACTGCAGGACCCATGGATCCACCGTGAATGAAGATGTGTATATCCAGACAGGAGGAATAATGAGAAATAAATGCCAGAGAGATTATTGGGTTCCTCGCTTAGATTAACGGGTTTGACAATGGTTGGGGTTTGGGAGCTCCTCTATGATTTAAGAATAAGAATTCTTCTCTAAGTGGCCTAAAACTCACTGCTATATCATCACTTGCTGTTGTCAAATAAATAATAATGCGAAATCAGCTGCAGAGAAAAGTCTCCTGTAGAACTGAGTTCATGTATGACATATGATATATCTTTTCAAAGGGACAGATACATCTTTCTTACAGCCAGCATGCAGCTTCCTTCACTGCACCTTCCCTCCCATCCAAATCACCTCAAATAAATGTGAGTTCTGCTGTGTTCACAGTAATTCCTTCATTTTTAAACACATAATGGAAATGTATAACTAGTCCTCATAAAAATTTATATCTCAATTCGTCCCTTTAATTTATAACAGGCCCTCCAGGCAGTTATTATTCAAACATTAATAAAATGCCTATGGATCACCAAAAGCATCAATTTTCACATTCACCTCTCCTTCTATTTGTACATATATAAAGCCAGATTAGAGTTAATGCCACTTCTGTGTCTAACAACAATTACGCCTTTAATAAGATAGGAACAAATGATATATTATCTTAATCATGTTAGGAATTTGAGTTCTTTTTATGAAACAAAGTTGAATTTTTTATGCCCTTTGTGACAATTGTTACTTAACAACCTATATGTTTGGATATTGCAGTTTATGCAAATGTTCATGTTCTATAAATTTTAGATTTATCTCCATTTATCATTCTACATGTTCTAATATAGAGACATTACGGTTTAGCATGTGACTCTGCACACAGTCTAAAATATGATTAGGACACGTTTGATTTATTTATACCATAGAGAAAAGGATGGGGGGGAGAATAGCTGTTGTAGGGGCCAGATCCTCAGCTTCCACAAAGCAATGTACTTTGCAGAGCTCCATCTCACTGCGCTGACATAAATCCGTCTGAGAATTTGGTCTTTCATGTGCTAACAGTCAAATTTTAAAGGATTAAACTTTATGAGAGAAACCAGGCTTCATTCTGTGTTCTAAACACAGTTGCCAACTCATTGTATATCACATTGTAAAAACTCTTACTCATGAGAGTAATTATTGCTAATATGAGCTCTCCCATAGAGGGACAAGGAGACAACTTGAGTACATAACAGTTTTTGGTTTGAAGCTCATTTAAGAAGAGCAATGATCATTAGGGCCGTAAAGAGACATAGGAATTCCCCATAATTTTTCATTTTTCTATTGAGAAATTTAAAGCCTCTTGAATTTGGAGAGTGGCAAATGTACACTTAGGTCATGGTTTGATTCTGCATGAATCACTACAGTTGTGTTGCCATCCACAAAACAATATCCACTTATGTCATCTGCGAAGCTGGCCCTTTGCATGGCCATCAGAAGAAAACAACAACAATAAACACTCAAAGCATCCGAAGCAGGTTAGATTTGTTTTTGGACTTCTCTCACAAAAATTACCAGTGCTGTTTTGGATGGGTGCTGAACTAAGGAGAAATTACCAGGAATGGAAACGTCACTATGGTTTCTTTACACAGCATATAGGCAAGAATTCAGTTCCACCACCTTCGTTATGGAACCTGCATCTGTAGCAGCTTTGCAACCAGGCATTAGCTGCCTAGGAAAGCTGTCTCCTCTAGAGAGTTTGCAGCATTGAGCTGAAAGATTTTATCGTGGTGTCTCCCACCCATGCCCACAGGAAGCTCCCATTCATTCACTAAGGTGCTCTTTTTCCTGTGCACTGTAGAAAATGCTGATGAAGGTTCAGGGAGGGACCAATTCTAAAGCAAACCCCATTAAGACAGGAGCTGCCTTCCTGTGTGTTTCATTATTAATACTGAGTTCAATTACTCTGATTTCTTCTGTTGATGAATTAGTAGCACCAGAACCAAGTCCCTGGCTGATACCCATTTGTCTTTGCTTGTAAGTGCTAATGTGATCCTGTTCCTTTAAAATCAAACTCCTGCTTCAGTCACTTTACGTCTTTGCAACACTAACTGTCTTCTCACTAATTGGTTCTGTGTAAATGAAACAAGCTGAAAAACACTGTGGCACCAATAAATATTAATAAGTTATTGTTTGTTTTCTTTACCTTGCTTATGAATTCATACAAAGACAGTGCTAAGACATTAACTCCAGTCTATTAATTGCCACCTGATAATTGCCACCTGATACTTTTCTCCTGGATAATTAGGTACCCATTAGTTCTAATCAAGTAGTTACTTAATTATTGCAGTAATTAGTCTAATGGACTAGCAAATTGAAGCTTTATCACTTTTGGATACTTAATGTTCCTGACAGAGTACTTCACAAGTGTCAGGGTTCCTGATTCAGCAACCTACCATCTACGAACCCCCCGCTGCCTCTTCCACCCCACCATGCTGCTCCCCAGCTTCTCGCTGAAATGACTCTGACTGTCGAAGCCAGAGGCAACGTAAATTTGAGTCCTTCTTCCTTCTTGTTTCCCTTCCCGCCCCTGTCAATGCCTCCCCTCCTGAGCTCCTGCTGCTCGGCTCATTCCACGCCAAAACAACTTTGTTGGGAAATTAAATAACATCTTGGCATGAAGATCACATGCATTAGACTGTACGGCAGCGTGATTCAAAGGAAGGAGCTAATGTTGGCAGGTGTGGGAAGGAAAAAGCAACTGTGAGGGGAGAAATAATAAAGAGCCTTCATGAATACTCAGATGCAGCCAGGCTTGGAAAGAAAAAGGGAGAGGAGCAAAGCCGACTGGTGGTTAATGAAGGCATGGCTCCAAGGTCTGGACTGGTAATAGGTCTCTCTTTCATCTTTGAATTAGAGGTGCAAATCTAGCAGAGATTTTTACAGGATAAAATTCATGGAAAGTCTTTTCCTCCCGTGGGCTCTGTAGCACAGACTTGGTGGAAAAGAAACCACTAGCATTTCTCTGATCCATGTTTTTATAATTTCGTACTTGAATATGAAGAGCTGTCAATCCTACATCTAATACTTCCATGATATTCATTTCAGAAAGGGCATGTGAAATACCATCCTCGTACCTCTGTCCGTGTACCCGTCCATACGTTGTCTTTGTGGATTGTGCTTGCTTTTGGATCTTAGCGTGTTTGAGACAGGCATAGACATTTAGGAGCAGCACAGCATTAATGTGGATTTCTGTCTTCCATTGATCATCTGATCCAGATTCTCTCAAACCTTTTCATGTCAGATTTGTATCAGAACTGATCATCAAGCCCCTTGGCAAGTGTCATCTGCCCCAGGCGTTGCAATGTGTATCGTATAAAAGCTCACTGTACTGAGAAGGGGAGGAAGGGGGGGGGGAACAGAATTGATCCTGCACAGAAATAAAGAGTTTAACTCCATTCAATAATGCTTGACAACTTGCTAATGGTTAAACTACTTCACATATGTGGTAGGATTATGTATTCTGAAATAGATGTATTTGTCTTTCTTGATCAGATATCTCATGTTTCCATTACTGCTAACTCTGTAGCACAGTCTAGGGTTTCATACAGAGAAAGGCTCTAGAACATGCCTTGGCTGAATCCTGCTGGAGGGTGCTGGGTTCCCAACCGGATGGGTACCTGGGTTTCCTTTTTATGGTTAGGAAGGCACAACCTGGTGACAGTGAGCAGTAGAGATTATTATTATATCTGGGTTTTGACCTACTGTGGAGCTGGAACAAGGCAAAGTTTTGCACTAGAGGTCTCTTATGCTTCAAATCCTGTATAATTCAGTTTACCACAGAGTATCCTAGTCAGCCATGTAACGCATATTCGTAAACCAAAGCATACCCCATATCCCAGTATTCTCACAAGCATCAGAATTTTATTTACCTATTGAATTTTCCTCAGTACATTCATATTATCAGAACTGAAAAGCCAACGGTTTTCTGGGGGAACATAAATAAATTCTCCTAATTCTTCTTACTGTATGAAAAATAATCCTTTTTCAGATACTTTACACTCTTACCCAAAATACAATGGACTGTGACAAAGAGGTCATCAACTCATGGGCTTTCTGCCATAGCTCCATGTGTATCCATCAGAACTAGCTGTGAACGCTCGTTTACTCTGAAGTTACTCTTTAGGTAACAGTCAATAAAATCTTATGCTGCTATTGAAAAATCACACCACAGAACCACTCAAACACCTGTGTGAGGCCACTGAGCAATAACAATCCCATGCACTCAAAACAAAATTAGGCAGAGCATACTTGGCCCATTAAGAAAACATATTGCTCCAAATTACAGTGCCCCAGGACGCTTACATTTTGCTCCTGGTGCTGGCTCCACAGGATAGAACTACCGCCCTACTCAGCACAGGACCTGTGTTGACCTGAGTTCAAGCACCTCAGACTGCTGTCTCTGTTGAAGATCCCAGTGGCAGAAATTTACCACTGAGAGCTTCATCTGACTTCCCAGCACTGCTCAGACTTCTCTGTCCTGCTATGAGCAAATCTGGTCTAAATTTGGACCAAAAATGGGGGTGATGGCAGAGGGGCAGCAGGTTGGGGGGTCTATCCAGGGGTCTCCCACATGCTGTGCCTGTGCTGGGGCTAAACAGAGACCATCTGTCTCCAGTGCTATCGATCCAACACAAGCACTAAATTCATTTTAAGGATGTTGAGAGAGCGAGCAAACTATATGTGACAGATGTTAGTCACGTTGCTTAATGTACTACTTGAAGGTGTTCAGATGCTCTGGTGATGAGGGTGCTAATAAAGCCAATGCAGAGTAGAGTGAAACAGGCTAAGGAAGGATTTTTAGATTTAGAAAGCTAAAAAGGCCTTTTAGCTTGAGGGGAGGATTAAATGTCATAACTCTCCATGTCATCAATTTTCCCTCTGGATTTGACATTGAATCACTTGCGCACTTCTTCAGCAATGACACAGCAACAAGCAAATTAGAAGGCAAACTGAGAATATCTTTTATGTTGGAAATACCAGGAGAAACAGTCCAATGGTTATTGAGAGAGGGAGATGCAGAACTCATTAACACAAGATTGCTTGGAAAGCTGATGATGGTGTTGCGTGCAAAAGAAAAGTAGAAAAAAAAAGAAGCATAAAGAAGCAAATTCCTTAGCACCCTTTCCCTATTTCTCTCTATGCACTTTCAGTTCACAAGCTCAGTATGCAATCAATTTTAGCTTGTAACAATTCGGCAGTTTAAGATCTACATAATAGTTTGGACCACTGCTGTTCAATGGCTTGCACAGCTTTTGGAAAAGCCTGCATGTTGTTCTGGGGAGGGATGCTAGCACAAAGAGAAGGAAGAGTCAGGGAGGGAAGCTGCTTCCAATTTGTCTATCCAAATCTAAGATCCTTTTATGGGGTGTGGGTTATTATTGGAAAGATCTTAGTCTTTGTCTCTTCGAGGACTTCCTTGAGCACTGCTTTTATACTTTATCATTTTCTAGCTTTTGTACAGATGGAACAAATGCCAGCCCAGGGGATACAGGGGATAAGACAGACCAAAAGTAATTGTTCAGCCTTCTCCCACTGAATAAAGAAGGGTTGTTTGTCTGTGTGGGAAAGTTAGTAGCCAAGTAGCTAAAAGGTGACATACAGAACACCATGTGCTTCTTCCTGAGCACTTCTGATGAACATGAAGTGCAAGATACCTTGCAGAAAGCTAATAAAAATTAGCCTTAAGGGAGATGCCCTGGAGTGTTAGTGAGGGGTATTTAATTCATGGTCAGTCTGGTTCTTGCTTCCATCTCCTTACTGCCTTGAGCAGCTGCATCCTGAGTCCTGCTGATGAGGAGAGATTGGTACCCAAGATGCTCAGAAAAGCCCTGATGACCTCAGGTATAACTGATAAGGAAGGAAGATCGATCATTCTGAGGGTTGGTCAAGAAGATGGTCGAGCCCCTGGACTGAGGGATCTTTGCTTTTTGTTGTAATTTTGAGTTGTTGTTGGTTTGGTTTTTTGTTTTTTTTTTGCAGGTTCTACTCAGCTGCCTGTCAGACTGGGCCATGATGAAACTCAACATCTTGCAGAGACATAAAATGGAAAATAGGCAACTCATCAGAAAAGTAGCAGCTGTTTTACACCATCACGAAACAAAATCATCATACACTAAAAACTAGATTTAGCAGTTTAAAAGAGCTGCTAACACAAAATTAGCTGGAGACAACAGCGCGATTTTGTAACTGACAGTGCTTTACTCAAACGCCCTAATTCATGTAAAAACAACTTAGCAAACATTAAACGCCTGATGGTTTTGGAAAGGGGAAGAGCATTCAGACTTCCAACGGCTGCTTAGGAAGAATGTGCAGATTTATTACATCAACTTTCTTTTTTCTTTTTACAAATTTTAAATAAGCATTGTATCAAAAGTGCCACCTCTTAAATAGTAGCGATGCTACAGTCCTCCTGACAGGGAGACACCATCTTTTATTGGCAAGTCTTATTTATTGCAGGCTGAAACCTGTAAAAAGGTTGTACAAAACTTTTGTGATGAATAAGATGATGAAATAAGAAGGTCATGAGCGCTTTGGATCATCAAGTACTTCAATAACTGGATACGGCTGCTCATACAACTACAAGTTCATGCACATGGAGAGGATATAAAGAACCAGCTGCTTTCTAAATGAGCTTTCTGTTGCCTTCTCATATGCGTACATGCTCTATACTAGATAAAGGTGAAACACAAACTTTCTTTTGTCCCCGTTGTATTTCCCACTGAGGATGAAATTTCCCTGTGCTATTATTACATCATGCCCACAACTAACACAACTTCTGAGGGTTAGAAATTTGCCTGGCAAGAAGTTTATCTAAGCCTATTACTACCAGAGTGTATGTGGTTTGGACAGATGTCTGTCATCTAGCAGCCATGAAGGGATGACTTTTGATTGTTTGAGACTAGATTTAAGTTGTCCATATGACTACTAAGGGATGATTTGGGTTTATTTTCTTCTTCTCTCCCAGATCAATCTGTTAGCATCCAGTATATTTGCCCTGCCTGTGGAATGGGCTCAACTCCATTGTCCTTAACAGTCTCTGTGGGTTTTGTAAAGTTAATAGCTTAGAAATATCTTGGAAGATTAATGATAATACATATGTGTCAAGAAGAGAATATTACCACTGACAGTAATAGCAGTTATGCTTGTGTCGATGAAATCCACATGCTTTTCAAGAGACACATGTCTCTGACAGCTCTTTTCCTGACTTGGGTCATTGGTAGCATGTCCAGCACTCCACAAACAACCCTGCTCTAGCTGAGGTGCTTCCACTTCTCCTGCAGTGGCAAGTCCCTTTGTACTCCATGTCTTGGGTGATTCTCCCATCGAGTCCCACCAAACTGCTGCCTGAGGAAGCAGTTCTGTTCTGGATACAGAATAAGGGAGGGATAAAGTTTAAGCTGAGATCTGACTACTTGTTCAATGCAGACAAGCTGTGGCCCTGAGGAGTTCTTATTGCCTTCCAACAAATTGCAGGGGTGGGAATATAAAAAGTACCCGATATTCAAGGGTATTTTTATTTAGATCCCGCTCTTCAAAAGACTATATATGGATGTAAGAGTCAAGGTGCAATCCAAAGTCTGAGAAGTTATAGACTCCTAGAGACAGTCTCTGATGGATCTGAATTTTTCAGCTAAAGAACATCTATGCTCTTAACCTGAGACCTAGATTTCACATTTCAGGAATTAAACGAGCATCATTTTCTAAAAGACATTAGAGCAAGGCTGGGCTATCCAAAATACAGCTTTAGAATTTAGATGAAGACATTGTCATGACAAGGAGACTTAAAACCTGACGTATCTTGCTTCTGTTGAAAAGCCATAACTTGTTTCTTATACCACATTGTGTCTTGTTATGTGTGAGAGGCAAAGGAAAAGTGGAAGTTGTTCTGGATTGAACATCTCTTACAGGATTGTCTGCAGTAACAGGGCATAAGGCTCAGTGACCTAGATGATCTGGCCTTGTCTTAAATTACTCTCTTCCCAATTTATCCTAAGTCTATGCCAAAAACCTGCCAAAATATAAGGGAAATGTTTGTGACCCCTGCCAAACTGTGAAGTCTCTGGCTGTGAGATACCTCAGACGTTTTGATTAGACTGAAGGAACTGGGCCTGAAAATATGGGAGTGAGAAAGGAAAGGAAAACTATTTCCTACCTGCTGCTGCAAAGCTGGGACACACGTCTAAGTGCTTGTCTTGCTCCTTCCATGCAGATAGATTGATTTCTTGCAAGAGAGTTCAACCTGCTTTTTAAAAAAAAGTAAAATTAAAATTAAAGGAAATTTGTGATGGGTGCAAGAAGACAAGAGTCTCTTCCAGTAAAGGGCCATATTCAGCCACTAGGGAATGAATCCCTCACCTTCTCCTTGATGCAAACACTGAAATTCTTGCAGATGTGTCCCAAATTTGGGGTCTTCCAGAAGGCAGCCACCCAGATGTGCCACTGCTGCAGCCCTGGGGGAACAGAGGACCCTGTAGCAAGAAAGGAGCAGAGCCAGTGAGGAGATTGCTCGGTTCACATCAGATGGATGGCTCTAAATGACCTGGAAAGATGTTCCCTGAGCCCTGAGCCACAACATTAAGAGCCAAGACACCACTAGCACTTCTGAAGTAGTTATTAGTGACCGAAGTAGCACTTGTCAACTGCGACTTCAGTTTCCAGCAACAGTTTAACAGCATCAACTTGAAGAAAGGTTATATCTCTGTGTCTGGTATGCTGCTGACACTTAAAGGAAATAATTGGTAGACTTGGAGCAGGGGCAGACGCCAGTGGTAGAACAGGAGAGAAGGTTGGATACTCAAAGCAAAATTTCAACAAGTCTACATGAAACAAGAGCCAGAAATCCATCCTAAGCTGTGGCATAAGAGACACGAGGAAACTGCAACCCAGTCTCCAGAAAGCGCTCTGCTCCCACAGCCATGAGCTGTGCTGCTCTGACTTTTAAAGGCTTGTCTACAGTTGCAGTCTGCAGCCCTGTCCCAAGGAGAAGACAAAAGCATGTTGCCCCTTGCAGTTCTTGGCTGGCTTTTTGGAAAGCACGTGTAATGCAATCTCCAGCTGATTTTTGGCTTCAGGACAGCAAAGCCCAAGAGAAAGTATACGTGTATGTTGCTTGTGTGCTGTGGAAGAGAAGGCAGGAAATCGTCTGGAACGAAGTGCTCAGTCTCATTTTACCTGTAGCTTGGCTGTGGGATGCTAAAATAGAGGAATTAGCATGCAAATCCAGAAGTCCCTTGGCTGTCATCGCCTTCCAATTATCTCCATTTGATTTCGGTGGGCGCTGATGGACTGTGTCAGCAGATGATGCAGGATGTCTGAGAGGTGCTCTGGCTGCCACGGGCTGCAGAGGGCTGTGCATGTGCCTGTTCTTCCCCAGTGCTGCCTGCCAAAATGATGCTGGCCTGCCAAAATAGAAGCACCACTGCTCACCAACCAGAGGAACTGATTCTGGTTTGAGTGTGGCATGCAGGGTTTCAGCAGATCATGCAGTGGTTGTAGGGTATGTGATTAGAAGAGTGTCTTCGAAGAGAAGAGTAGCTTGTGTTTGGTGAAACAGTTTGATGAAACAGGAGAGCTGACATGAGAAGAGGGCTGCCAGGGAAATGAAGCCAAGACAGATGTGGCTTGGTCACACCAATAAGTTAGGGAAATTGCATTTACAGAGAAATTTTAAAACACAGGCATGTGATCCAATTTGTCCAGAAAATGGGATGTTTCCAGAAGTAAAAGCAAGCAATTCCAATCCTCTGTAAGAGTTTTAGTTTTATGGAGGGCCAGAAAATTCAGCACCTTTTCTGTTTGTTTGTTATAAATAAAATTTGGAAAGAAATAGACACACTTTTGGATAAAAGAAAACAAGTTCAGAATAGATCTGTGAGTCATTGTTATAGCAATGACGCTTGATTTTGTATATGTAGACAGGGTTACCAAGACAAAAGCATGGGAGCAGAAGAGAAATAGACTAAGGATTAGTATCTGCAAAAGCCAACACAAAATTGGAGGGTGGAGATGGTAATGAAGAGCCTTCAGTCAACGAGAGCAACATCAGTGAAGGACTGAGTCACAGAAGAGCAGAATTCACAAAGAAAGCAATGATGTCAAAAGTGGCTGATGGGTCAAGAGGCTGTGGCTGGCATTCTGCTCTCAGATTTTGCCCAAGAAGTAATAGGGAAAGATTTTGTTGAGAGCTATTTCAGTAGGATGTATGGTTGGGTACACAGGACTGAGAAAGTGGAGAAAGAAAATTGAACAAGTCTAAAGAGGAAAGGGAGCAGGGTCTCCAGAGAGGAAAACATAGACAAGGAAAAATGCTTACAAATGGAAGAAATAAAGCACTTTATTTTGAGAGCTGGAATACAGAGAATAGTGAAAGGTTCAGGAGTATGAGAAAGGAAATGAGAGGGGAAACTAAAGATCAAGAGATGAAATTAGACTTCTAGGTTATAAGGGTAAAAAAAAAAAAGAAGAAAAATGCTTGAGACTGTGATGGAAGAAGGAGGAAGAAGGGAAAAGCAACTTGATTCAATTTTCTCTTTAGAGAAGTCAGCGAGAGCATCCAGAGTTTATTTGCAGAAGCTGCTGTGCA
The DNA here is from genome assembly GCA_013396635.1 of Penelope pileata. Taxonomy (NCBI): domain Eukaryota; kingdom Metazoa; phylum Chordata; class Aves; order Galliformes; family Cracidae; genus Penelope; species Penelope pileata. The sequence continues at coordinate 742,426 of WBMW01002035.1, forward strand.
GAGGCAGTGGGATCCTCATGTCTCAGGCCATGTCCACCTGTGAGGTCATCCACAGGATCAGCTCTGGCTCAGCTGTGACTCGGTTGCAGTATTTGGACATGAAGAGGTCCAGACTGAACCACTGCAAAATCTTCCTTTCTGCTTCTGCAGAATTTAATCTTGTTTTTAGAAAGGAAATGAAGAACAAATGATTCCTGCTGTCCATTTACTTTTAGTGTTATTATAATTTTCTTTTTTTTCTTAGAAGAAACAGTTGAAAAGATGGAAAAAGGAAGAAAGGAAGGAAAATTTGAATACCTTGATGTCTCTGGAAATGTAGCTACCAATTTCAATGAGTTAGGGACCACACTCTTGGGCAACTTTACTTTATGCAACTTGATGGCAGGCTCTGGGGACAGGTATTTCTGTCCAGAGGATGCTATGAGGATGATTAGGGGGCTGGAGCACCCCTTTCCGTGAAGATAGGCTGAGGGAACTGGGCTTCTTCAGCCTGGAGAAGACTCCAGAGAGACTCCATTGTGGCCTTCCAGTATTTAAACACTTATAAGCAGGAGGAAGACTGACTTTTACACAGGCAGGTAGTGTCAGGATAAGAAGGAATGATTTTAATCTAAAAGGGGAGATTTAGGCTAGATGTCAGGCAGGAAGTTTTTCCTCAGAGGTTGTTGAAGCACTGGAACAAGTTGCCCAGAGATGTCCCATCCCTGGAGGCATTCAAGGCCAGGTTGGATGGGGCCCTGGGCAGCCTGATCTGGTGGGGGGCACCCAGCCCATGGCAGAGGTTGGAGCTAGGTGTTTTTTAAGGTCTGTTCCAACCCAAGCAAGTCTGTGATTCTAAACAGACTCACTAGAGCTCTAGAGCAGATGCAGATACAATAAACTATACAAGCCTTTACACTGAAGTATAGTGGGTACTTTCAGAGTTTTATAGTATGTGGTTAAGTCACACCTTCACCTCTAGATCTAAATTCTATGAGCCATTAGCAGCTGGAAATGAAAAATACAGAACAAATATGCAGGAAAAATATTTCAATTGCTATACAAGCTTGTAAATACTAGTATTGTAGACTGCAGGTGGGTGCTTGTGTTTTATAATTCCAGAAAGAGGTAGGGGAGTTCTTATAAATATATTATTATTCACTAAAGCACACCAAATGTAAGAAAATATGTTTAGTTTAGTGAAGAGAAAAAGAGAATAAAAAAATTTTAGAATCCTTCCTGTTTTGTAAAAATTGCATTGCAATTTGCCAATATATGTCAAGTGAGGCAATCATTTTGTGCAAAACTATAATTCCAGGCAGTTCCTTTGGCATTTATTCATGCGAGCCATCATCTTAAGCTGACCACGGATTTCTAATTTTCCCTCCACAAAATCCTCTTCCTTTATCTGTTTTTATTTGTATCATGACCTGGGTTCCACACTTAAGAGTTCAAATGCAAATTTCTTCAACTTGTTCATTTTCCTCTATTACATATAGAGTGTGCTATAAACAAAGACAAAAAGAGGAAAATTAAGGAAGAAGTCAAAAATGCAGTTGGAAGATGTAAGAAATGGGGACCAGGGTTGGTGGAGGAGGAGAGGGCATTGTCAGGAGAGAGGAGACAAAAATGGCTCGGATGTGGGGGAAGAGGTGAAGCTAGAGTGGACTGGGCAACTGTACCAGGATGGGAGCAGAGGAGATTGCATCTCCAACCTGACCTGCAAAAAGGGCATCACATTTATTCTAAAAGCAAGGAACAGCGAGAATAGAATTCAAGCTACTGTTAATAACAACATAGCATTTACCTATAGGAATAATAAGGATGGGACTTTGAGCTATACGTCGTCTGCTGTTTTTGATTACCTTAAAACAGAATATGCTGAAGGAGCTTAGAAAAGCACTGCCACCTTTGGCACCTGCCCCAGATCTGGCCTGCAGATCCTCCCTGCGTCTCGCTCAGATTGAGAGCTTCTGTCCTTGAAATGTTAAACTCATTATCTGGAAGGTGTGGACAGTCTTGTGTCTCACAGCACTAGGAAGAAATCTGACATAAGTATGTCACAGGATGGGGGGGGGGAGAAAAAGCTCCTGAGAAATGTTGAGAACGCGTGTATTTTTGGCAGAGAATACTAGCCAGACTTGTCAGCTGATAGCATCCGTAGAGCTGGAAGACTGAAAATGAACTGCATTACAACAAACAGAGATTTCACCACTGAAAGCAGCATGCTGACATTTATATTAGCTCCGTTTGACATGACCTGACGGGCTTGGCTGGGCTGGAGTGATGCCCATGCAACATCCACCCGCTTCCCCTTTCCCCAGACCAACGGTACCTTTGCCATGGGCCCTCCTATCTGTCCTGGGAAGGAAGGAGATCCTATGCACCACGATGCTTGTAGCAGCAGGAAAGGCAACCCTGTGGCCAAATGCACAGCTAGCAAAACAAAGCCAAAAGTGGAAAGTTAAAGAAGTAAAAAATGCAGTTGTAAGCATAGGCAACGCTTTCATGTCTCCCTGGCTGGGGGGAGTCTGACAAGCTTGAGAAGGAGCTTGGTGGGGTCAGGAGAGGTTCCCCTCCTCTAGGCTATTCTGTGCTTTGATGCTGAAGCGGAGTGACCTCGGTGGAGTTACCCTGATTTACCTGGAGGTCGGGTCGGGGGCAGAATCCAGTCCAATAAATTGTATCAATTTAATGGGGTTCATATATGAGGGAAAGGAAAGTCCAGACCCTCGGTCCCCGGGGCTACTTTTGGGGCTGACTGTCAAGGTGTGTTTTTTATTGTGTGTACCGCTTGTCTGATGATAGGAACTAAATTGAGAAGAGGCTCATTTCTCACAGGCCACTGAGCAACCAGAATGTGCTAACTGTCATACGTAGGAAGCACTCAGGTGTCGGGATTGTCAAGAGAGAAAGTGCAGCGCTTTTTATTAACTGCAAGAGCAATCAGCTCTGTCTGGGTCTGCTCAGTCTTGTGGAAACACATAGTTCACACTGGGCAGTGCTCAGAGGCTTAACACAGGTATCAACACTGAGCCTCCGGTAATAACTTCACATTAGACCTGAGGCATTATGGACTGTTGCATAGTCACAATTATACTGGTGGTGCCTGGTAGCCTGATCTCTGACTTGAAGGCATTTTCTAAGCCTGAACAAGTCTAACATTGCATGATTCAGTAGCGTATTTAAACAATATTTTGTCTTGCATGGTTGATGCAAAGGCTACCCAGACCCTTTTTGCCTGGTGTTGTACCCTGCTCAGAGGCTGGGTGCACTGATTCAGGCTCAGATCTCAGCAAACGTGTCTACTTCAGGGGAACATCATAACCAAGCAGCATGGTGGACAGACCCTAAAAAGAAAGGGGGTGAGGAAGATGGATTCAAGGCACTAGTAGTCTCTTCCCCAGCTGCACTGAGTCCTTTCCTGTTACTGAAAGCTATAAAACTACCTCCAAATTCAGGGGGATTAAGCCTGATTTTGAATTGAATTTCATGAACTGAAATGAATTAAATCTGTATTAAAATCAACCACAATAAAAAAATCATACTTCTGAAAACTGGTTCTAGTAGCCGCAATAGTGTCTTTTGCTGGCTGGTATCCAGATTTCATTTGCTTTCCAAATACCATGTCAGCACTGGGCTGTGCAAGGGAAGCTCAGGGACTTTCTCTTCTCAGCAAGGAGAGATCCAAACCCCATGACCTAAAGCCATGATCACAGGTTGGTTCCCTACAGCATGTACAGGAAAAGGGGCCAAACCAGAATCACTAAATCGCTTCCTTACCACCCAGAGATTATCATAAGTGGCATCAAAGGCTCCATCTCTGTTAAGGAGCCAGTACTTAAATGAGAGCTGCTACATCTCAAGAAGAACCAGATCTGGGGGAATCTCTAACCTGTTGCTTCAGCTGGTAACTTTCTGCCAGAAATGAGCACACTAGTACTTTTCACTAGCATAAAATCAGTACACAGTTGAATATATGTACGAGCGTAAGGTTTCAGTGCTTTACTCAGAGAAAGCCCTGAGAACAGCATTAAAGCAAGAGGCCAGCTGGGCCAACAGAAATGTTCACGGCTGGCTGCAGCACAGCACTTACTCGCAAGCACGGAAATAACCTACTACACCAGAAAGAGCAAAATGAAATATCTGAGGCCTGCCAGCCACTGGAGAGCCTGAATCTTTCCTTTTTCACATGCTTTCTGATTGCTCTGAAGGGCTGTCTCGTGGTGCCATAGGAAACACAGACCCTTGGAGCCCTGCACATGATTTCCTGACCAGGCAGTGTGTATTGAAGACATGAGAAGTGACACATCCCGTCTTCAGAGAGGGGTCAGTCAGCTGTACAACAGTTTGTGCCCTTAGCAGGTGCTTCAATGTCAAAGGTATTAAAGCCAGTTATTTCCAGCTCTGTGCCAAGAGCCGAAAAGGCTGGTTCCTGCTCTACCTCCATTCTAATTAAGTTTATAGGCAGTGACTATCAGCTGGGCTAAGAGTTGAGCTGTCAAGTTAAGAGAGAAGTGCCAGCAAGGCAAAACCTGCCAGCTGGAAAGACAGAGTTTCTGATGGTGGCTGTACTTTCTGGAAATTATCTCTCCAGTCTCATCTCTCATATGTTTCCCAATATATCTCATCTTTCTCTCTGTCTCTCACATACCCAGGTGCACACAGGCACATGTGAGTTATGTGCTATAGTGCCTTGCTTTTGTGGATTGCCTCTGTCTGTATAGAAATATATATAATATAGCTAAGGGCTCTATCCTTCTTACAGCTACATCAGTGTAACACAGACTTCACCAGCAGTGAGAATGCCTCAGATGATTTGGCTCTAAAGACAGGCTGTTCTGATTTTCAGCTGGAGTTGGCAAGAACATCTCTGGAAATCATCCCTATCCACATCTATGTGTTCTTCGGTACACAGAAGATTAACAATAATTATTGAGTTAATTGTGGTAGAATCTGTACAGTTAGTAAATCTTCACATTAACCTCTAGAATGAGGTAACTAGTTGTACCTTTAGAAAGGGTAGCTGATATGCAAAAATAATAAACTATTGATTAACATCCTGAAAATATTCATAAGCAGAGCTAAATTTCAGTCTCAAGAATTGCTGACCGCTGTCCTCTCTAGAGCATCTCATGGAGCAGGGTCCCCAGCAGGCACTGCTGGCTGCTGGGTGTGCTGCCTTCCTTCCACTGCACACCTCTTGGCAGAAACATGAAAAAAATTCCTTTTTTTTGGTGATGTCTTTGATTCAAACCCTTCTCTAGCCAACTGCAAGGACTGAATCCTCTTCTATTAGATCCTGCTGAACTACGGGAACATTTGAATTTAAAAGTCGGAGCCTTAGAAAATGTAAAAACCCATCACTCTTACAGCAACCATAAACAGAGGCAGAGAAATAATTCTCAGTGTAGTGCCCTACTGCTGGACCTGGCTACATCCCCCTGTAGCCCACACTACTTAGAGCTGGAAAAAGCATCATCATGATCGTCATCCCAATCCAGCTGAAAATAGGGCACTTAACATGTCTACATTAGTATTTGCCAAGGAGACTGGCAAATCTCCCTCTTGGGAGAGAGAGAAGCAAGGACTGTACTGGAAGTGCCATGGGCTATGAGAAACACTTCCAGCCCTGGTGGGTTTGCAGCTCTCAGCTGATGTTGCTGTGACTGCATGGAGTAAAGTTGTCCTGGAGTCTGAACCTGATCCACCACCGGAAGATTTGTTGCAGCTTTCGACTTTACGTGAGGAGTTTTCTCAGGCCTCAGTCCCAAATGACCTCTGTAAGACTGGCTGACGCTACAGCAACTCCAGAGACACCTGCACCAGAAGGCATAGGGCAGCCCCAGAATCTGCAAGATATTCCCTTTCCTCTATCAAATTGCCCTTCAGGAATTCACCTGGCCTGCACCTGCCTTAGTCTGGGAGATGTGATAAGATCACAGCCAGCAGTAACGTGGCAGCAATGCCATTCAAATGTATTTTCTACATCTGTTCTGAGGATCGTGTTAGCAAAACAGCTTCAAGCTATGGTGTGCTGTTACCTGCTCGCCCTGCGGAGAGCACTGGCTGGTCTCCTTGGCACAGCAAGAGCACTCATCTGGGTCATTTCCCTCTGACCAGATTGAAGGAAGATAAAGCTATCCCATCCAGAGGCTACTCACAAAATCACCAGGGAAGGGGGCTTGGTGGAGGTTTGTTGTGTGCTGCTATACACATTCCAGTTGGCTCTGGAGCGAGTTAAATTGGAGGATGATGGGATTCTGATTTCTACATCTCCTGGATAAGGCATTCCGTTGCAAAACCCAAAACTGATCCCCAGAGTTTTCATAAGAAAAACTCTGTCAACCATCCCACTACCACCGTGATTCTGAAGAGTTTCTCAAAATCACAAAAAATCAGACAAGGCTATGGGGAAGAAGATACAGAAACTGAGTGACAAAAAGTTTCTTAGGCAGAAAGAAGAAGAGAGAACCTGCTGAGTGTCCATAGAAGATATGAGGCCGAGGGAAGACAGGGTCTGCATGGTTGCATGGTTGGCATGGTTAGAAAATCTTCCTTTAAGCATCACAAATAGGTGAGACAGAGAAGCAGGTTCATGTGATGCACTGGTACCCTCTTTAAGTAAAATCAAAAGACTGAGGAGCGGGGGGCAGTTTAGGTCTCCTCATGAATGGCTAAGGTTTAAGATGCTCTGAGATATGATCTGGACAATTTATCATCTCTTTCCCCCCCACAGAGAGGATAATTAACACTGTGAAATGTAGTAGGCTCAGTGCACCCCTTTCTGATGTCAGGGGCCCATTTTAAGGTCAATGATTGAAATGCTCCGATGGTGTCAGCTGAGCTTTTGCATCCGTTGCTAGGATTTTACTCACTAAGGACTCTTAAGGTGATGTATGTTCATTAGTTTACAAGAAGATATAATTACCCATCCAAACTGCACCATGTTTCATTTGCTACTAACCTTCTGATTCACCCAGGTAGGTGGCAATGAGTGCATTTGCTAACTGGTGATTACCAAATTAGTTGCATGATAAACCTTTTTCAACATACCTTTTAGGGAAAAAAGTAAAATGAATAATGAGTTGATCTTTTCTTTCAGCATGCTGTAATTTTTATTCATTTAACTTGAGCCAATTTATTAGGAGAGAGAGAGCTTGTATTCCTTTGCGCTCGTATTGCAAAAGAGACAAACAATGGGAAAATTTCTGAGTATAGTTATATATTTGAAAGTCCACATTAATTATAAATCCACATATTCTTTGTAAAGGCAGGGGCTGCAGCCTGGCTGGGGGAGGGAATAGGGGGTCATGTTTAAATTGTCTCCCAAGGACCCCACTGAAATTTCCATAGCATTCACCATATGACACTGATGTGTGAAAATTGACATGAAGATTTGAAAATTGGGACCGAGGGAGACCAAGCATAAAATAACTTCAATTTTGCGCTCTCTCTGTCTCTCGGAGGAATAGTGCAGTGGACTGACCAACACAACACAAACAAGCGAAGAGGAGAGAAAAAAATATTCAGGGAGAAGGATAGGAGTTATTAAAGGGAAAACACACTCCTCACTCACAGAGAGAAAGGATGATCAATGGATTTAGTCACAGAGAAATTCAAGCAGAAAATTGCTGCTGTTTTTTATCTGAGAGGCAGAAAGTTTAACCAAACCAGAATTCTCTCGACTCACTTCAAGCCAAGCAGTGAAGAAAAACAGCATTTTTTGAAACGGTAGAAGTGCGTGTTTTTGTGTGCATGTGTATATTTTTGTGTGTGATTTTACACTTTTATGATGCCAAATGAATTGTTATGCAGAACCCTCGCCTCCAGAAGTCTGCAATTTGGAGAATTTTATCAGGCGCCATGAGTTTTGAAACCTCACCAAAATTAGAAAGCCAACCCATCCAGCATGAATAGCCAGCAGGCTATAGATAGGAGGAGTCACTGGACTCAGCTGCTAACATACAAGTCCTACTCCTTCTTCAGAATGAGGATAAACACAAAAAATCAGTAAAAATGGATCAGGTAAAGAAAAAAAATGAAAATGAAATGTTTTGGGCTTGTCTCCTGTAGCTTGTAAAGGGTTAATCATTTTACTCTGGACAGATCAGCACTGTTTTAAAACGCTGTATACTTTTTCTCAATTCTTTCTCTTTGGGATGATTTGTGGTTCTGAGCGTGGCTTTTTAAAACCAAATTTTGGTGTTCTGGAGGCTCTTTCTACCTACAAAAAATCACGCGATCTCTGAGAGTTGCTGTTAGTCCTTCCAAAAGCCATATCATTATGCAAAGGCAGGAGGTACCAAAACATCACTGAGCTGTGGAAATAACAGCGTACTTCATCTCCTGGAGTTTAAGTGCTGTTCTGGAAATAGATGTCCATAATTTTCTTTGCACCGGTAAGGTGTTCAATAGTTCACATCCTCAGATTATTGGTCAAAATGCCTACCAAGGTTGGAAATTCACTTTAGGCTCTCAGCAAGACCATCCAACACTATAGCACTGTGATGTGGACAGACATATGCCCTATTTGTAAGCACAGATCTGTTATAAGCTGGGTCGTAAAATACCACACCCAATCCAATCTGTTCTAGGTTGACATTCAACACTCACCGATACCAGCAGTGCAAAACTCCAGTCCTGTTGCTTGTGCTACTATTTTCCTTTGTGGATCACAAGTTATTTGCTGTCTTCTGTTATCCCAAAGGCATCTGCAAGACAATAGAAATTTAAATATATACATTTCTATTTTGGAAGAAAAACTGTGAATGTAGATAGATATGAGTTATAGATACAGACTGCTTTAGCTTTAAAACTAATTGTTCTCTAGTTACTCTAGGTTCTAATGTCATTTTCAATCAGAGACGATGTGCTGTACAGTTCTGAACACTACTGCCTCACCAGACAATTTTTCTCAAGCTTACTCTATTTTATTTAGCACATAAGGTTCCTTGTGCTTGCTGATATGATGAGCTACAAGACCAGTGTTCACATGCTGTGGATCTCATTTATTACGAAGTGAAGTATATAATAATGAAAAATAGCTACAGCTATCCCTTCTCTCTCCAGGGTATCTCAGCACCCTTATGGATGACCGCACACATAGTCAGCTCCGTAGAAACAAATGGAGAGGAAATGGCAGTGCACCGTTCAAAGCTGGAGGACTGAGTGCCTTTGGTCTAGAAGCATACTTCATCCATAGCTTCTGTTGAAGGTATATTGCAGAGATAACTAAAAAAAAAATACGCATTTATATTCTTTGGAACAGCACGCTTACATGTGTAGAAGATGGGCCTTGTAGGTACTGGGAAGTGGGAAGAAAGAAGCATTCTCTATTACAAAGGTCTGTAGGAAGTACTTATCAGTAAATACCTTCAGGGTTTTCAATAGCTGCCAAAGGAGAGTGCTCCACCACTCATAGACTAACACAAGAGCTACCCATCATTGACTCTTAATGCTCTACTGAGCATGAAAACAACAGCATGAAAACAATATGAAAAGGCATTGCAGGTAATTTTACAGGGTAACAAGGAATGCCAGGCTCATTCTAATTACTGGAACTGGGGACCTTTAAACTAAATGCTGGGATTTTTAGGGCAGCTTCTGTGTTTCACGCACTAACTCTTTTTGTAAATTTTGTTCTTTATAACATGCCTGATATAGGAATGTAACATAAGATGCCTTTTTACATGCTTTTGTTTAGTTTGCAAGTTGAGCTCAAAATATCATTTTGATTATATTTCTACAGCTAGGAGAACTAGGACATCGCATAAAAACAAACAAACTTGAAATTCTTCCAATGATCCCTTGATTCCAGTAGCTGAGGCTTTAAGGAATGCCGTGAGAAAAGTAGAAGAATCAACAATAGTAACGGTAAAACAATAATCATTATAGTAATAATATTTTTAAAATATTGCATGAACCAAAAATAAAATTATGCAAGGCAACGATACCTAATGATTTCATTGTTTTCTTTTACGAGCCTTTTGTAATACACTGGCCATGAGATGCCGTTGCCTTGAAATACAGTTTTGTAGTGCATGTCAAAGAAGGTGTCTTTTATTTATATATTTAAGTCTATTTGCACTCTGCCTGAACGTGGCAAGGTTACGACATCTTCCTTTTAATAAACTTACATTGTCAAGTTACTTTTAATTCACAAAATCGTTGGAACAGATTTTGGCCCAATATTTTCAGTAACATTTTTACATCACTCGAGAAACGATTCTAATAATTAATTTTCTGATGCCAGGATGTCTTCTGTCCTCTGTCTTGTGTTAATTTTTGCATTTCAAATACTCTTTAAAGTACGTGAATTTCTCACCTTTAGATTCTCCTTGATTTGTGTATGACCTTTATGGTCTCTTTCCTCTAAAAGGCCCGCTTATTCCTATACAAAGGTGCTTTTTAAAAGAAATTCTGTCTTTATTTATATATAATCATAATATAGATTGCATCAAATGCTTTAAAATGTACATAAAAAACACTCTTGGCTCTTCTCATGCAGTTGGGAGATAGTCATCTCTCTGTGAAGTTTGAGATGAAATATTCAAATGTAAGAGGGAAAAAAAAAAAGATATCACCTACCTCGAAAAGGTCTTCAGAAACCTGCTGGGAAGAGTTTGAGGAGGAAAGATAGGAACGATCTATCACCATTTTTGAGGAAGGATGGGAGAATCCTCTTGGTTACTACCATGGAGAAGTGTTTTCAAGGTTACTTTCAACTCCAGAGCAATAGTAGCAAGTAGTTTTCAAGCTATCCTGAAGATTTAGCTAGAAAAGAGACATTCTCAGAGGCAAAAAAGAGAAGCATCGGCCATTGGGTGCTGTGTAATTGGCACTCAGCCCCAGTCACAGAGGTTAGAACTACATCCAAGCTTTCTCCATGTCTGACATAGGACATATATTGAAGTTGGAGGCAGTTTAGTGAAAGCTCAGTTGGGCTATATAGTTCTGTCAAAATGCAAGCACTTTACAAACAGCTTCAGAAGTAAGATTGGAAGTATAAAGTTCCCACAACTCTGAAACGTCCACTTTAAACAATTTGGAATTGCAGTAGCTTGATGCTTGTGTTTTACAATAGTTTTTACTTTTTTTTTTTTTTTTTACAAAATTCTGCATAGCTATATATACATATATATACATATCTACATATATGCAGAAGTTTGCCTCTTTAAAATTATTTTAAAAGTGAACAAACCAAAATAATACACGGGCTGAAGAAAAGTTAATCTTCAAATATTTCAGAAGGAAATTATTTTACCAAGTGATGATCTGCAGTGGGTTAATCAGAATTCTGCATTTAGAAACAGAAACTGAAAGAAGAAAATGTCTGACTAATCTTAAGATAAATGTCATGGGTAAAATTATCAAAATTTATAGAAGACACAACACTTGGTTTGAGTGCATCCCATTTTTTACAGACAGACAAGACTTCTTAAGGACATTCTTGCTATCTTAATACCTCAATCTTGTTCAGTGTCATTTCTGAATGAAACCTTTGTTGAGGCAACAGTGAGTTGAACAGCTCCATCAGCCTTCTTTAATTTTCTTGGAGATTATGGGAATACCTCTATAAATCAGTTTTATGACCTCATGAAAAACTTGCAGTTGTATGGCAACACTTGCATGAATTATGAGATAGCCACAACAAGGACCAAAGATGTCAAGGATGGCAGAGTGGAGCTTTATGTACTGTGGGACATGGCATTGCCTCCCTCAAATCTACTGTTGGCAGAAAGACCAAAGGCAGACGTGGATTCTAAACTTCCCTCTGTCTCCTAAATGTGGGGCAGTGATTTGGAAAAGCTGGGAAGGCACTGTTGAAATAGTCTTGAAAAGGGTCAGTAGTCTGAGTATGTAGCAATTTAATTCTTCATTAGCATTATAAAATAAGCAGAATATACACAGAAAAAAAAAATGCACAACAAATGCTTTTTTTTTTTTCAAAACAAAAATTCTTTGAAGTTTACACAGTGTCTTTTGCTGAGAGACTTACTTCATGCAGTTGCAATGTTTCATTATCACAAAACAGACTTACAGCTGCTCTTCCCTGGAGTTCCTTCTCCCTTACCACGATATCACAATGTTTTGCTCCCGTGTGTCAAAATCAAAAGACCCAGTCCAAGCATCACTGAACTTTATGACATTTCATGGTGCTGCAAACCTAAAGCAAAGCCTGAATTTTGCAAGTTTAGATGGTAACCTGAGAGACAAACACCTGGAGTGTCTTAGAGCTAGAGACAATCATACATATACCAACTATAAGTTACGAGGTTCCAACGACATTGAAACATTTCATAACAAGATGATTTTGTCAGTACTTGTTTTTGGGGGAAAACTGCAAGAAAGATCCTGACCGTGCTAGAGAACCCAGGCCAACATTTTAAGGGGACACAAAAATATTTGGCTTTGCACTTTAATTTTCTACCATACACTAGAGAACTAAAAAAAAAAAAAAAAAATTCTACTTTTGTCAAAATATTTTTCTTTCCTTTATTGACACTAAATTAATCTTAAGATGTTTCCTGGCAAGAGTACTGAATGTTTCCATTGTCACTCCCATTCAGAGCAGAGCCAGACTCCCAAATCTCCCCCCCTTCTGAGTAAAATGTTTATCCTCTACCAATGGCAGCAATGCTCTGTTTAGGCAGCCCAAACATAACCCCGCTGTGAATTCCCAGAATAGAAGAGGCAGAAGGTCCTGGGCTCAGCTTGAGTGAGCCTTGGCCAGGGTGACTTCCTCTCACCTCCTTCTGTCCTCCATAACCCAGTGTGTACAGAGGGCACAAATGCCACTCTGTGGCACCCGTGGGGAAGGATATTATTGATTTTCTGTTGGCTGTGCTACAGCAAATCATCCTGCAGCTGGGGGCACTTCCCCCCTGTTTGATTTTCACTTTCTCTCCTTCCTGCTCTCGCTTTGGGTAACCCTGTGGCTGCTCTTACACCTTGAAGTTTTAGTCAGGAGAGAAGCAGCCACAGGATACAAGGAATTGGAGCTTGGTGTTGTGATTCAGACAAGCTCATATTCCATTTTAACTGGTCTTGGCATCTCTTTGGAATAGGGAGCTGAGATAATACGCTTTCAGCTTTCTCCATTCCCAAAGCCTGCTCAGATTTCTATTTTCTCTAATCCTCTTGCCCAGGCCCTGCTGCTTGAGCCAATTCCCTGAGCTTCTTCTCTCTGTTTTTCCCCCTGTCATTATTCCAGGTGGTTACCCATCCCATTTCACTTACTCCAGAGTGTCACCAGGCTGCTGCCAAAATCGCTTCTGTTTTCTCTCCTGTTGTGTTCACTTTTTCTCTTTTTTAACTTTTAATCTCAGCCGTAGGTGAGGTGCACTGAACAGTCACGATGAAGCTTTCAGGATGTTGGAAAGTAAACTGCTGGAAGAGGTCAGCAAGAGCAGAAACCAATAAAGCACAAGAAAGAAGTTTGATACATATGAACAAAGAAATTGGTAATGATGTGAAATAGTTGGGTCAAACGAGGGCTGTGCACAAATGAAAAGATTCACCTCTAAACACCTGAAAAGTTTACCTAACCTGCTTTTCCTTGACAGGAGTTAGTCTGTTGCCGTGAACCACTGCTAACAGCTTTACACCCTGCATTTATTTGCACATCTCCAGACACACATGAGCATCTGGCCATCAGCAGCGGGGTGGATTCTTTTTTTACAAAAGAAGCTCCTTAAACCCTATAAGCCTCCTGGCTTCCTTTTCTCTTCCGTTCATTGCTGCTTATTACCTGAAAAGTGTGATTTAAGACCAGATTTTCAATATCCTCTTTTAGCACCAGAAAAGCCATTGAATTCAAAGGGATGGCCTCTGATGTATGGGATTGTTTGGTGTAGAGGTGGCCTCGCCGAGCTCCTACTTCATCAGGCAGCCATCAGATAGTGCAGCTCCCATTAAGAAGGGCAAAATTCCCAATTTGCCAGGCAGGGGAGGTTTGCCTACAAAAGGAAGATTCTTTTTGAGATAGATTTCATTTCTGGATTCCCCAGACTTATCCAGGGAAAAGAAAAAAAGAAAAAAAGGAAGAAAAAGAAAAGGAAAAAAGAATTGTCAACTCAGATTTTCCAATTTTCATGCTTAGCAAGCATTAAGTCTTCCAAATTAAGTGATTAAAATCAATAGCAAGAGTGAGACATTCTGATAGCCACAGTATATTAGAGACTATCTCCCTCTTTTCTTCCCTTTCTGGAGTAGTGGCAGTGTAAGATGGGAAATATTTTCCTTCCCTTGGCTATTACAAGCTGAGGCCCTCCTCTGGCTCTGCTTTTGGTACAGCTCTAGAGGATAATGAAATGAAATAATATTTTTTGTGAAATTATATTTTCATGAAATTCGTTAGAAAGTAGAGAACTTTCTGTTGTTTTGTCTCTGTCTCAGTAAGGAAGCACCCTGACACGTCCATGATGGCTGCGGTAGAATGACCTGAAGGGAACAAAATTCCTGCGCCTTGCTCAGACGGCCAATTCAATATGACTTTTCCCTTCCCTGGGAAGTCAGCCAGACTGCCAGCTGCAGCCCATGCCACCCCTTGTTAGACCTGGAGGGCACTTTCTTAGACCTTAGTGAGAGCAGTCTTTATTAAAACGAAAATTACAGTATTAAAAAGAATTTTTTTTTTTTTGCTAATGACTAAGAACCCCATTTCTCCATACTTGGAAGTGGTTTTATACCCAACTATGCCAACCTCAATATTATCTCGGATGGGTACTTGCTCCCTGGACGCCCTTAGGAGAACGACCTTATGTCCCTCTACCTTTGATAAAGCACTGCCTGCATGCATATAAATCAATTAACATCATCAGCTTATGCTAATTTTGAATTTATATGGCATGCTGGAAATAAAGAGAGGTGTTTATGCCTGTCTAGAAAGAAAACACAATGACAAGCTTCCCTCCTCCCCACCGTACACACACTGCTATCCCCACACCAGTCTGCACACATGCACTGCGATCTGGCCAGCCCCTGCCCCACAAGAAACCTTCCTTTAGCTGCCTGTGCTCTCTCTGTTTCCTAGGGGGATTTGGACAAGCAGAGCAGCCAAAATAACAGCACAACACATAAGCATCCTTTGTCAACCATTTACTCTCTGCTTTACCACTCTGCCAGTCGCATTCCTGATTTTGCTGTTTTCTCTGGTGTTGGTTTCTTTAATTTAGGATACTCTGAGGATTTTGGGGTTACATTTACAAGTGCAAAGGATTACCCAAACCATGAAGAGAGCTTCATTTTGTCATAGCCTGGCTGTCCATAAGAAATGGCACCTCCCAGCCTCCCCCATCCCACTGCAGAGCACAACTTACTGCAGGAGAGGTCAAGAGCTGTCCTGACATGTCAGGTCCCAACAACAGCAGGGAACATGGCTGTGGACACATCCAGGAGGGAGACCAAGCCTTAAACCACAAAAGATGAAAGAAGCAGTCTTTGTGATCAGATGGAGGGAAAAAAATCCTTTCTGATCTCGTCCCTAGCAATCAGGTGAACAGTTCCTACGCAGGCAAGGCACAGCAAGCAGCTTTGAGGTCTTACAGGCTCATCAGCAGGAGCTCCCCATGTTTCATCCTAGAGGACTTCCCCTTGCCCAGGCTCTGTGTGTATCTGGGTATGAGCTGAGCAATGTGTTGAGTATAAGGGCACTGTTCAGAGAAAAAAAAGAAACACATCAGTATGTGACATGTTTTAGTGCGAGACATGCAGAACTCTGTGCTGAGAATCTATGCTCTGCCACTGACTTCATGATAAACATATTCATGAACCAGGGATAGTTTTTATCTCTGATTAAAGCTGTGAGCAGGCACAACTCTTTCCCAGTTGACAGCTCTGGGCAAGGAATGGATATGGCAGAATTGTCTAAAATACAAGTCAAGTTAATTTCCTTGGATCCTTCAATTCTCATCAACACGGGCATTTTCTGACGATCTGATTTACTTACCAGCAGTGCCCAGCCATCTATGCCAAGGCAAAGAAAAACAGAGGACATATGCTGAAAAATTTGTAACATGGTCCCCTAATCAAGTGCTGGCTCCATCCTGTATCCTGTTATAAATTGTAATCTACATTGTGTCTACTGTACACATGCCATTATTCTTTCCTCTGATATCTCAAGCAGCTCTGTCTGATTGCATTTAAATACTTTTTTAAAGTCATTATTTGTTCTCCACTTATTTATATGTTGCTGGGCCTGGTGGTTATCTCCTTTTCGTATTAACAGAGGGACTCAAGGTTACATTTAGTCTTCATATCCTAGGAGCCAATTAACTTCCAGCCTCCCCCAATGCCATCCCAATAAATAGAGGCTGCTGTAGCCGTATTTCCTTCCAGAGGGAGACCAGGATGTTCAGCCAATTCTGAATCCACTCATAGCACTGTTTCATGGTTGAGATATTCAGAGGACAGTCTCCGCTGGAGCACTGACCGCTTGCCTGATTGCTGTGTGAGCCACTTTCCTCATTGTGTTTCTATTATGCTCCATGTACCTGTGTAACCCAGCCCAAAGGAAACTCATTTCTGAGCAATATTATGTTGAGAATATCTCTTGTCAGAGGTGGGGAGCTGAAGGATTTTTTTTGTTTTAGGATTTGATGGTAAAATACACTCTTATTTTCTCTTCTTGTAGCCTCCCTATTCCTCTCCACAAATCCACAAAATACCCTTAAAACTATTTATCTTACATTTAAAACTGCTGTGGGCTAGACTGGCCACTGTGCTTTCCTCAGCCAGGAATTAAACACCACGGCAACTTTCATGGGAACAACTATCCTAAAAAGAGAGTGAGGCACAGACACACCCAAGAGCACAACCCCTCCATAAAAAATGTGGCTCCGACCCTCTTAAATATCCTGAGTAAACCTCTCCAGGAGTTGTGGGGAGCCATTACAGTCAAGACCACATGGCCCATCAGCATAAAGCTTCCTCTCCTAATTTCCTAGACAGGGAAATGGTGACCGTGCTGAAGCTTACAAATGGATGGGGCAACAACATTCATGGTGATCTCTGCCTTTATGCACGGCAGTACTCTGCGCTTTGTCCCGCTTTTGCAGATCCTTTTCTATCCTTGAAGGCGAGGCCGTGCAGGTGGCCGTGTTCCCTGGGACAGGGAGAGTTATGTGACTGAAAGTTGGCTGAGTGCTGTCGCGGCGTTGCGCCGTCCCAGCTGGCAGCACTACATCATCCCCACAGTGCCAGCCAGGATCAAGTAGGAGTCAAGGTCAGGAAGGCAATGCAAGGGGAGCCAGCTCCACATGGAGCCGGGGAGCTGCTCAGAGAGGATGTTGTAAGCATGGGAACACCCAGCCGTGAAACTCGAGATGGGGAAAAAATGAGCCAGCTTCGCATAGAAAAGTGTCATTTTGGTTAGAAATGAAAACCATGGTGAACTGGAAGGCAAAAAGGGTCATGATGTGTGGTTGTGATGAACGCAGCACTAAGGATGGAAGGCCAAATCTTGCCAGCAAGTGGCAAAAAAAAAAAAAAAATGTTCCATTTGTGTATCTAATAGGCATGTGACACAAATGTGGTGGTTGTAGTTGAGCCTTCCCATCTGGCACTTCTGATTAATCAAAAGCCTCTAAAGCCAAGGAAACCTCCAAAAATATCCATTAACAAGAGCTGAGAGAGGGAGAACGTAAGGCAACCCCAACTGTGTCTGCAGAGGCTGTGCTTGAAGCTAACAGGTGGCGATGAACATCGTGTGATTTAGAGCTCAGAGGGGAAAAGGAATCTGAAAGATCAAATATCATTCCAAAACACAGCCAGGCTTTGGGATCTGAACATTTGGGCTCAGAGTCTTCCAGGGCAGAAGTGAACTTGACAACAAGGAGAGGAAATGGAAAAATCAGCTCCAGCTCAGCATTTCTTGCCTTAAAGTCATGTTGATTTTCAAATGGTTACAAAAGAAATGGCTAGCTCACCTGACATGCCTACCTTCTCTAGAAAACAGAAATATACAAGGAAAACCTGCTTTTGTTCAGACTGCTATTCCAGTGCCATTTTTTCCTTTTTTTTTCAATAGCACCTTGCATCTCTTACCCATTAAGTTGCAATAACATCCATAGCCATACCCTGTACAAACACTGACTGGATGGTGATTGGCAGAAGATCTACAAGTGATTTATGAACAGGATTCAGTAGCTCTTCTCAATATGAGCAGCCTCGTTTCCTGAATTGCTGTAGGCATCATTTCTACAAAGATGCACACAGATCTCAGGTGCTTTGCAGGCAGCAAGAGCTCTGCGAGACAGCAAGGACGTGAAGGAGAAGGGGTTGAGAATATGAAGCAGAAGCTCTGGAGGAGAAAAAATAATTTTCCCAAAGTTGCAAGACTGAATTTCAACAATGGAAGAAGCTCACTGTCTTGGCAAAATCTTACTTGGATTTTGCCACTGGAAAACATCTGAGGAGTCCCTTAACTCTATCTCCATTATCTGTAGCTCTTAGTAGCATCCTGTACTTCTCCTGAAGTAGAATGTAACTGGAAAAGAGTTTATGCCTCCCATAGTCAATATTAAGCAGTAATATTAACCAGCACAGGCTCTCCTATCAAACCCATGGTAAATGGGGTCTGAATTGGTGCTGACAAAGATTGGGAGGGGAGGCTGCAGAGAGTGGAGGATTTGTTTGCTTTCTCTATTGTGTCAGAATGAACCTTTTGAAAAGAGGACGGTGCAGCTTTAATAATAAAAAAAATGAAGGAAGGAATGAAAGAAAAAAGAAAGAAAGGTGCCTCAGTTGTCTCGGCAGCTGATCAACAAAGGAGCAGTCGTGAGCTGTAACCTCTTGGAGCTGCAGTCTGGAACATGACACATGTCAGGCTATGATAAATGGTGCGGAGTGTGTGCAATTTCAAGCGCAATGCCCTTGAGATGCTCAGGACCCCGATCGCAAATGTTATTGTTAAATTAAACCTTAAAGGAAGGATTGGAAAGGGGAGGGGTGGGTTTGTGCGTGTACGTGCGTATGCGCGTGCGTGTGTATTTATTTATATATATATATGGATATACGAAATACACAGAAGAGATGGGAAAAGTGGCAAGGTGAAAGGAGAAAAACTTCGTATTTCTTTTAATTGAATTGTGCATCTTCTAGTTCTGGCTGAGCCGTGGGAGAACTTCAGGCAGGATTTTCTGTCCTACGGCCATTTTATTGCATTCGCTTCATCACAATTTGATAGCTAGAGATCAGCTAAAGTAGGCAGGCGTAAGAATGAAAAACAAATACATAAGCAGGTATATGCCACAGATGTGCAGCTCATCTAGCTCAAGTATTCTGCATCCAGGTACCTATTAGTGCAAATGAGCGATGTTTCAGAGATTTTAGAGGGCTGGTTTTTGGAGTTGCCAGTCTCTGAGGGCTTGTTTGTTAGTTAGGCTGCTTGATGGCATGTGCTTGTTCTTTGTGAGGCAAACACACTTAAAAGCTGCTCTGAGGAAGAGGAATGGTGTTCACAGCCATAACTCACCTTGGGGAGCACAGGGCTAGGTCGTTGCAAGTCCCGGAGGCAGATTTCATCCCCAGCCTGTATGTACAGCCCAAAGTTTGGAGCACACTACTTCTATGGTACCAGCATCCTGCTTTTCCTGTGGTTTAAGCATTGGAGCTGGAATAGAAACAGTAAAGACATGTTTTAGACAAGAAATCGCAGCAATGCAAGTAGTGAAGGGGTGTGCAACAGAGGAAGAAACAGAAAGAGTGAGAGAAAAAAATAACCACCCCTTACAATCTGAATAACGATTTGCCAGGGAAGGTAGTAAGGAGGGTAAGGTAAACCTTCCCCTCTGTTTTTTGCTTCATGCAGGTGGAGTGGGGAGCAGGGATTACATCTCCTGAATTCCCACCTCTTCAGCTTCCAGGCCCCTCCTTACTCCCTCTGGAAGAACACAATTCAGCACACCTCCATGCTGAGGATGTCTCTTGTCACTTTGGACATGGACTTTAACTTGCTCTTCTTTTCCTCCCATCTCTTATTTAATATCTTCAACCTATCACATGTTTAAACTCATCCAGATTGCTCTTTACCTTCTCCCTTTCCATATTCCCTCCTCCATGGCATCCCCACTAAGTGCAATTACTGTAGGCAGTGCAGGAAACAGAAGAGAATGAAGCTGAGTAAAGGAGGGGGAGGACATGGAGAAGTGAGGTATGGGGTGGGGGGATTTGGAAAGTGTTCAAGGGGAAATGCTTGCATGATTCACATAATTGAAGAAAGAGGCAAATGAACAACATAAACCCTCCACTGGAAAAAGAGATGGGAAAAACCTTTAAATCATAATGAAAAGACAATTCAAACAAGCAGTAAAAGGTAACAAAGAACTAGCAATGACTCATTAAGTAAGATATATTGTTTGCTCTAATTTCTACCAGACACAAGATAAACCCACTGGTCAGGAATGACCAGCACAAGAGACTTCCATGACCTGTATAAAACACTTAGGACAAGGAAGAGGTAGCAGAGACCTGGCCCCATCAGGTGTATCCATCTGTTCATTGCTCCTCTTTGCCTCTACAGTAACTCCTTGTCTATTACAGCCTTTAGAGTGACATGACAACAGTATGACCAAGGCTTGAATTTGGGAAACATAGTGAAGGCAAAAAGCACATCAGATACCAAAGTACTAACTATTATTATTTTTAGAAGGCATCTTACGAACATCCTACGGCTTGTTTTGTACTTTTTGGCTACCGTTGCCTAGCGTCCAGGAAAAGTCAAGTCCTTTTTCGGTTCTTTGGAACGTTTTCCCCATGTTTCTTGTTATTAAAGAAAATAAACATTAGACAAAAGTGGACTTTATTGTAACTATAAATAATTAAATGCAGATGGATTCATGGAAAATACCAGCACACAGATTTTCAGAGAGAAAAAAGAGGAAGGCTCTAAGGTTAGATGGGGAAGAAAATAGAAATAGTGAAGAGTCAAGAAACCACAAGTTGTCTTGAAAAGAATAAATACAAACAAGAAGGTAACTAGCGACAGTTAAATGAAAATAAAGGTAATTTGGAAAGGCTACAGAATCTGCTTGAAAAGTTCATATTTTTTAGTTATAAGTATGGATGTTCCCTGCCACCATGGAAAAAAAGCCATTTGTTATTTGTCCTGGGAGAGATCCTTTTAATAATATTCCTTACTGATGCGTTACTTCTCTCATCTCGCCCCTTTGGAGACAATTGGCAGTTATGTACAATGTCAAGATAACTATTAAACAGTGGACAATGGATCTTCACATCTAATACTTCCTTCACGTGATAAGCCAGACTCAGGTGTGTGGCCAAGCTCCTCTCCGAGCACAGCCCAGCCACACACAGGAGTGCATTGCTCCATTACTACCTTCACAGAATCATGAGGGCTCAGAATCCCAAGCGGTTTACACAGATGGGTGATACCCTGACAGATGCTTGGGAAGTACGATCTGTCAGTTGACAAAACTTGTTGCTATTCAATGCTCTGCTTCATCCTAGAAAAATGCCCTTTGTGTTGCCTTCTCTTGATCTAATGGACAGTGGTCCTTATTTTCATAAGCTACTAGAGTCCTTTAAAACAAGGATAAAATACAGCAGAAATGTGTTTTAGTGGGAAGCTCGGAAATCCAAAATCTACTCTGAACCCTGGAATCAGCTCACTGAGCAGCATAAATCTGATTGAACCATAGCTCAAATGGAGGAACCTGAAAACAGTTCAGGAGGGTATCCAAGTGCTTTGAGACCCCAGTGGAAGATAATGCCAACATATAATGCATCTGGCTCCATTTATATATCCAGCATCTATTCATATAGTTCATATATAGTTCCTCAATCCATTTATTTTCTCTCCACTGCTTATTTATCTGAAGCAACACCAATACACAGCCATTGCAAGTCAGAAGGAACATAAACACACTCAGAAACTCTGAGAACATGGAGAAGTAAACGGATGTCCAAAAAAAATGAACGGGAGAAAAGTCTTCAGTTAGGAGGAGCTGGTGAGGAAATGGGTGGTGGGAAGGAAGAAGGACATTCATAGGAGGAGTGAAGCAGCTTTGCTTGATTGCAAACAAACATTCCAAAGCCACCAATTTTGCTGATGTTGCACAAGAGAAATGCAATGCCTCCTTTAGATATCGGCTCTAAAGGGCAAAGGTGAATAAAAATCAGTTAGGTACTTTGCTGGAATTACTGAAGCTGGCATAATTAAAAAAAAACAAACAAAAAAAACCAACACCATGGACTGTGGAATACCTCTGTGCAACATGCAAGACATTCAAGACTCATTTGTGCAGTCACTCTTTGGAAAGGGATTGTATTTTTGTGATTCATTTTGGCTTTTATTTATTCGTGTATTTATTTTTGCAAAACCAAACAGCAATGGATGCTGAAACAGAAGGCAAAGGAACTTTACAACAGGCCTGTGAAGACAGCTGAATTCGTCTCTTCTTCTCAAGGCTGCTTTTGGGAAAAGTGCTGCAGTAGTGAGCTATCTTCTGTGAACACAAAGCGTCAGGAGAGAGAGAAAGAAAGGTTTAGAGGGAAGAGAACCACCCAGCTAGAGAAGGGAAAAAAAGGCTTACTTCAGGCCTGTAAACATTTGAGAAACAAAAGTGGAAGCACAGGGAGAAATCGTCTTCTTGTCATTCTCCTGCTTTGCCACACGCTGGGGGAATAGCACATTGTTCTCCAGCTGAACAATGCCCCGTTCCCACCACGTGCGATTTTCTCTCATTGGGAAAAGAATGTGAGCTTTACTTTGCTTTATTATCAACTCTGTGCATGTGGAGATAACTGCACAGACTGGTCGGTCCCTGAAAAGCAAAGATGAATTTTGATCAAAATTGGATTACAGGGCATTTCATTTCTCCTTAAGAATGGTTGTGAACTGATTTCTCATTTATTCAATATGCAAAAAAATAACAAAATAAGAACTGTCAAGACTGAATAATGATGTTGAAAAGAAAAATAAAGCCCAAAAATGTCCTGAAAAATAATTGGACTGAAACAACTCCAAGTCAGATTAGCTTTAAATCTACTTATGATGAAGGTACTTGCAACCAGAGGCAAGTTATTTCATTAGGCTGATTCTGCATTTTTAATACCCATTCTGTCAACTTAATACGATATTTTTTGGTTATTGGGGCAGTTTTTTATTGCTGTGTATTAATGATGTGACACTAGGTTTAGGAGTAGGAACCCACAATCAAGGCAGTCACAGAATTTTAAGTGCTTAGTCAAGTCCCAACCAAACTGCAGTCAAATGGGTTAAAGGGAGATGGTCAGAGCTGCCAGTCCCAAAATACAACCCAGCCCTTCAGCCCATCCTACAGCCAAAGGAATAGCATTCTATTGACTTTAGCAGACTCTGCGATGGAAAATATTTCTGTCCGAAACAAAATTGGCCTGTAATCTGGGTAAGCTATTCAGAGCAAACAGTGGCAAATTTAGCCCTTTCTCCTGTTTGTAAATCGTCCATGTACGGACTTTGTTTTTTTTAGTGGCTTTGCATGTATTTATCTGACAAATACTATATATAGAAATATTTCAGCAGGCTGGCAGCATTGATTATGCCTGTACTATCTACAATAGAACGTGGTGTACAACTGGTCTTCTAGGTTATGATGCAATTTAGCCATAGAGTCAATATACTAAAATATCAGCGTAAGATGTACTATATCACGTCCTTATGAATTTTAAAGCCCACGTCTGAAGCTCTTCCTCAATCTGTTTACAAAATCGGTATGGCTGCTCCCAAATTAAAGCGCTGTGCCCCATAAGCAAGAAGATCAAAATTATGAGCCATCATAATCCTGCTTGCACTAATAAATAATAGCAGATTCAACTGTAAAATGAGAGCAGCTTTGAGGCCATATCATTACCATTTCCAAAATTTTCTAATGATATCGACCTTTAGTTTTCAAAGTAGTCAAGCATGACAGGCTGAGGGTCCTGAGCTGAGCAAAGTGTCTGCATTAAGCCAGCTGAGATGCAACAGAGATATCTCCTTTATTTTAAAATAATGTTTTACATGTGTTTTTGAAGGAATCTTTGTGATAATAAGGCTATAATACCTGAAAGAGAAAAGTCTACACCTATGCCAAACACTAGATAACCTATACGTTAGGGTCAAATATGGAGGCAAATTCCATTGAAAGCCTGGAGAGCTCAGCCTGATGGCACAGAAATCTTCAACTATATTTGCTACCCTGAGCCTAATTTACTTAAAAATTAAAGCTTAGGGACTTCCAGTTTCACTTCTCCATGGAGCAGATAATGTAAATCTGGCTTACAGACCAATGGAAAACCTCATCTCCCATTCACCTCGATGCTTATTTGCACCTAGGCCAGATTTCTCCCCTTTCTGTCAGTGCCAAAAAGGCAGAGCCAGGGCTGTCCTCGCCTCCCAGGACAGGACCAGAGAGAGAGGATAAAGGCTACGCTTCCTCCCAGGTTGAATACTCATGCAGATGTCTAAAGGGTACCCATTATGCCCTGCATGCACATTCAAGCAAGGGAAAAGTTGATCTATAATTACAAATAAACTATTACCTGTGAGATACCTGATTATGAAGTGTGTCAGGGAAAGAAGAGCACTGCATGAGTCACACTGACTTCTCTTTTCTCAACATTTACTTACATTTCTCTTCAGGAAGAAAACTTTTCTTGCTGACGTACCAGTCTCTTGGAAAAAAAAGAAAAAAAAATCCCCTTCTGCCGACATTCCCTTCCAAGTCTGGGAACCTCTATTGTCTTTTCTCTGGTAATAAATGATAATAATTAAAGGCAAATACACAATAATTAGTCACACTAGGTTTATCCATCTGGCATACCTGTATCTCATCACTGTGTCTTTGAAACAGATGACAAGCACCATATTGCACAACATCCTGCTAATGGCTCTGAGCAGGGAAAAAGAAGGTAAAGGGGTTACCACAAAAAAAAAAAAAAAGAAAGAAAGAAAAAGAGAAAGTAAAAGAAAAAAAAAGGTCAGCAACAGGGAATGAGAACATTATACAACATTAAAAAAATAGCTGTGGTTGACTGTCAAGTTATAAACCACTTACTGGCAGATGTGCTTTCATGTGGGGGCTAGGAAAACATGGAAGTATGTGTCACTCTGCTTTAACTACCTCCTGATTAAAATACCTGTGCCTGACATACCCAGTGTTGAAATGAGGAACATTTCCTGGAAGATTTTAGCTGGATGTGCAGACATATGAGGAAAAATGAGCTACTTCAAGTTCTTTGCTGGGCTACCTGAAAAGTTTTGGCTTCAGACGAGCACATTATGGATGAAGTAATAAGGTATTTTTGGTCCCTCTTCACTGTAGGCTGATTGATGCACACCAGGAGTCTCTCCCCATCCCTATCAGGGCTGCCTGAGAGAAGGCAGAGCAAAATTAATATAGCAAAGAATTTTCAACAAATATTTACTCCTTTAAAAAAATGATCATACAAGGCTGGCATTTGATTTCTGGGAACTTCTGAGAAGCAGAGACTTACTTGTATAAATAATCACAGAGAGCCAATTTCAGTCACATGTATTCAGATTTCAATTAAACCTCCACAAGTGCTTCAACTCCCTTTCAAACAAGCACCAGAAACTTGCATGCACTGAGAGCTGATTGTCTGGTGGTAATGATTTTCTGGTTGCAGTGCAGCCATGCCCAAGACAACTGTCCTGGAGCTGGCCAAGCTATGTTACCTAGCTGCACAAAAAACAAAAAAGCAAACAAAGGCGGTGCCTTGCCAAAAGCCTTTACAGTCCAGATATGAGACAAGCATCAAGCAATTTTGGGCTTCCCTAGATCTAACTTGCCTGTCTGAGGCTTGCATAGCTGCAAGCTATCAGTTGGCAGCCTCTAAAGCTATGAACGGCTGAAAAAAATAAATAAGAATAATCATCTATGATATATAATGAGGCTAAATAAATAAATAGAGCATTGGTGATTTATAACCATTACTCACCAAGACTTCAAGGCAAAATCATGCTCTGGAAACATCAGGCTGCTCTGTTACCCCCATTCTGGGAAGATTTACATCTGGTTGGGGTTTAGGGAACATCCCGGCAGGTACCTGTTCTGTAGGTGTTATTGAGCCCAAAGTTGTCACAAGCCATAACACGTCTGATGGGACTGCTGGCTGCTGAAACGTCCTTTGTTGGACGTCCTGGTCTCGGGAAGAGAATACTGAGATGAACAAAGGCTAAACTTATCTGTGCTTACCTGTGCTCCGTGGCTTGGTAGAAACTCTCAGGCAAATGTGTTTTTGTTTTCATGCAGTAATTCCAGTGCATTAGGAACTCAGATCTAATTAAAGAAATCAAAAGAATTAAAGAAAACAATGGAAAATGTGATGTTCTCCTAGCACTTCCTATTGAACTCTATATCTGACCATACTGACGTAGCAATGCATCACCAACTTTTTAGGAGAACAGCTTTTTTCCTTATACAGCTAGAATTTACCTTGTGCAAGGTTTTCCAGCCCAGAAGCAACTTACTTCAATCTGCCGAAGCCCATTGGTGTACATCACACAAATATGCTGCGATGCTCTTACATAAATCTGCAAATGAGTTGCATCTCCCGCAGCCTGGCAAGCACGATGAGACTTTGGGATAGGGAGTTTGTATAAAAACAGACCAAAAGAGCAAAAGACTGGAGTTTGCTATTAATTCTTCCTAGGCAAATTAACTGGGAGCAGCTTTTCAAAATACTTCCTGCACATATTTTCTATACAAAGAGAGCTTCTCTTGTTTGTTTCTCTCTTCCTCTGGACAGTCCCTAGTGATGATTTTCACAGCTCTTATGGAAGCAGCTCATTGTTCTGCAGAGACTTAATTAAAGTGTACTCTCATACAGAATTAGGCTATTGTATTTATTTAAACTTTATGGTAATTGCTGCACAAGGGCTGTGTCTACATCCTACCACACACACCCACATCTCTCCCCACCCCACCCCACCCCGCCGTCACCGCTCCCCGAAGGAAATGGTTAGTCATCCTGTCCTGGTCGAACTCCTCATCTACTCAAGTGATGCATTTGAACTTTAACCCCTGGACAGCAATATTTGCTTGCCATGCCAGCATCCTTTATGGATGAAATGTATGCTGGAGTAGCTCCGGAGAGAGAAACACATTGCTTGTGGTTTTCTTCTCTCAAGTTTAAGGTGATTCCATTTTGAGTTCTTGCAGAGCCCACATGGTATTTCACACTTTGTGTTAGTCCCTTGGCTTTTCCTGGGCCGGTATTCTTTGTGAGTACTCTAATGCCATAGGAAAGTTTTTTCCTTAAAATATCTCAGTTTATGAGCTCCAGCCACATCACCTGCAATGTTAAAGGTATAATTTCAAAGAAAACATGGTTGTCAGGAATCATTTTTTGTTCAAACATTATCCAAGTAAAGTGTAAAGTAAAGCTCTGTCATTTAATCTTTCTCCTTTTTTTTTTTTTTTTTTGGAGGAGGTGAGGGGAACAAAGGTGGGGATCGTAGCAATTTGTATTCAGAACATTTTCACAGTGAAATGAGTCTAATTTTCAAAGAGATGCTAGTAAATTCAAAACAGCAACCATTTTCATTGGCTCCACTATGCCTGAAAATGGCTGAGTTGCAGTGAAGAGTAAAAATAAAATAAGTGTAATTAATGCATCCAAATGATCTGGTGCCAATCTGATTGGCATTTATTATTTTGTCCACAAAGAATGAGCTCCCAAAAAATGTTTTGGCTGAGCTGCACCAGCAGACAGGAGCTCTGCCCTTCTCCAAGGCCATAACGAATGCGCAAATTTGACTGAAGAGAGCCCAGTCACATCATAGGAAGAGGAAAGCTGAGGTTTCTGGCTCATCATTGTCAGGATGAAAT
The DNA here is from genome assembly GCA_013396635.1 of Penelope pileata. NCBI lineage: Eukaryota > Metazoa > Chordata > Aves > Galliformes > Cracidae > Penelope > Penelope pileata. The sequence continues at coordinate 770,241 of WBMW01002035.1, forward strand.
TGCAGTTTCTGTCATGCTCTAACATCTTGTTTAAATCAGTGTTGCTGCAACGCTCTCACATAGAGGGGTTTCATATTTAACTTAATTTTTCAGATTTGTTGATTAAAATACAAATGTCCAGCAGTTCATAAATCAGTTGTCTAAACACAGATTATAATCCAAGGCCTGTTCAGAAATTATCTCGTCTGTTTTCTGCCAGGCCTGTATTTTATGCAGTTGATAACCTACACTTTCTTTCCATCTGATCTGATTATTGTCTTTCATCCTGTCCCACAAGGCTGTATGTTGGCCCTCACGCTTGTGAAACTCTGAATTGGCTTTCTCTTCTAAATCAGCATGAGGAGTGAATTACTATTGCAACATCATATCACTATCACTCAGATTTACTTTGATTTATCTGCAGGCTGATCCCAATAGCCCAGCTCTGCCTTTCTGCTGAGTGGATGTGTTGATGCAGCTATTGTCCCAAATCTCATGGTAGGCAGACCATAGCCATGCTCATTCTCTGCCGTTTGCCTGTTTGGATGATGGGCTCCATCCTGACACAGGGGCCGTGTCCACCACTTTGGAAGGAGATATGAGAAACTCCTCACCAAGCACAAACGTAATAATTCATCCCCATTGAGAAAGCTTCAGCATAATCCTTTGGACACAGAGAACAGCTTCAGCTTGAGATTTTATATCCCTTGAAAACTTTTTTACTGCTAACTCTGACTATTCCTCCTCACTGCATAACTGCCTGATTGCTGTATAAATTTCACTGACGTCTGATACAGATCTTCCAGCAAAATTGACTTCTCTGACACTGGGATATCTGCTTTAGTATTTCTTGTTCTCTTTCTTCTTCTTCTTCTTCTTCTCTTTCTTCTTCTTCTTCTTCTTTCTTTTTTTTTTTTTTTTTTTTTTTTGCAACCGCAACCAGAGTATTGATTGTACAACAAATGGATGTTTCCAAACTCAAGAAAACATTGAAGAGGCCTCATGTTCAAAAGACAGCATCTGGTGGCTCTAGATGGCTTTGAGGACAACCTGTTCCAGGTGCTACATGTGCAAACCAAAGGAAATGTACTCCTGTCTGAGAGCTTCCTATCTTAGGGCAATACAAGATTTAGTAGGTAGCTGGAAAAAAAATTAAAAAGTTAGAAAAATTTATAATCTGCTTTCATTCCCCCACCCCCCCCGGACTGTGCTCAGTTTCTAGTTAGAAGGGAATTTGGGGTATCATTTGTGTCATTTAAATTTCACTCATTTTTTCTCAGTGGCTGTAACCTCAACAGTTTGCAATCTGTTCTTGTAAATTCCTCCTTGTGCAGGTTTGGGAAATTAGGACATGGATTCAGCATCTCCAGTAAGCTTCCAGTTTTACCTGCAACCCCTCCTGACTGTGTTGCCTTAGACCCTCACATCCTGTTGGATTGCTTCATCAGTGCAATCCCTCTCTCCTTGGGGAAGAGCTGTTTTATTGAGCTTATTTTTGGACGCCAAAGGTGCTGTGAGGAAAGGGAGAGATGACAGTTCCCTTTGATACAAACCTGATAGTATGAGCACACTTGCTGGCATTCTGTACCTGCATTAGAGCAGAAAATGCAAGTGAGATGATATTTGATCTTCCACAACTAGCTCTTATGATGCTCTTTTTAATGTAGTTTATGTGGTTATCACCAGATAGTGCTACACCAAGTCCTGATCCTAAATAGAGTGTGGTAGCATTGTACACTAGCCAATGTTATCCTGCAACCCTTGAAAAATGCACTGGGGCCACAGTTTACAGGGCCTAAACAGAAGAAACAAGGAAAAACAAAAATCCCAGCGACTACGAGAACAGGCAGAAACTTCAGCTCCATTATCACTCCCCTTCATCTGCTCAAAACCTCTCGCTGCAGGGGTTGTCATGGTGATGCAGGTTTGACCTCTCACTTTTTACTCTTCTAGGAGCTAAAAAGGTAAAAATGAGCCATTCTGTCTCGAATGAAAATCAACCTCCCTCTGTCAAAAGACGCTGAATTGCTTTTTTCCCCCTTTGTCAAACGCAAACGTATCTATAGGTGACATGGAAATAAATGGTGCTGAGAGTCATTGGTGGGTTCAGCAGGATGCAGCCTGGGAAGAGGCTGCGGATGGGGCTTGGCAGGAGTGGTCTGTGCCCAAGTTTCCCAGAAGTCACAAGGCACCAAGTCCCATGTTCCCACTCCACCTCTTGCTGCCCCTGTGGTCAGGTCCTCACTCAGCCAGTTGAGCGTGGAGTTTGTGTTTCTGGCAGCTCTAGGGCAGAAAAATCAAAGTATTGATTGAACTGTGTAGCAGCCTCATAAGGCATTATTAGCAGCCTGCTGTAAGTGAGACTAGAAAGGGTAAAATCATTTCTTTTTATTAATATTCTTGAGAGTCAGGCTTCAGCAAAACCTGCTGTTTGGCCAAGTTGGCAGTAAAGTGATGGCTCCATCTCCCTGTCTCTGGATGAAGCTGGTAATGCACATGTAGGGGTTTGTGTCTGCGTGAGGGGGTGGCTTATTTACCAGGACAGAGCCCCTGTCTGGACTGTGAGCTGAAATAATCTCCTTCTGTCGATCACTTTTGAATCTAAGTCCTCTGCTTTGATAACCAAATCCTTCCCTGCTTTCTCATTCCCCCCTCCAGTCACTCCCCCCACCACTTCCACACAGTGCCAGGGTAGCACGACATGTGAAACCAGCATGACTTCAAATCAAATATTCAGGTTAACGACAAGCTGGCCTTGAATGAAACCTTTGAAGAACTCTGATGCAGACTCCTCAATTCTTCACATGGCTCCACCAGACCTCTTCCTGCCAGAGAGGCTCCCCTAGTTCTAGCTTAAGAGAGAGCTACTAAATCTACGTGACAGAACAGAAAAAACTAAGACGTATGTATAAATACACACACACACACATATATTTTGTATGTGTGTGTATTTATATATGCTTTATATATATATATATATATATATATATCAAGCACCAGCCGTAAAATCCTGCTAAACTGCAATTGAATTCAGGAGTCATCTAAAGTTCAAACTTTTCCCATATTTTTGTATTAAAGTTCGTGAGGACCGGTGTTGCTGGACTGTGTGACACTGTATAGGTCTCCGCAGCACCAAACAGAAGTCCAGCTCATCTCCAAACACTGTTATCCTCAGATTATCCCTCTGGAGACCCTTCTCTCACATTCTTGCTTCTACCTTTCTCTCCCTCCAAATGAGCTTGTATTTTGTGAAGCAGATTGAACATTTTAGCGGAACAATTCAGTCCAGACATGGTCTGGTGGTCTGTCTCGCAACCCCATATACACACACGCACCAGTTCGGTGCCTGGGACATGTCCCTCAAAGGCCTTGGGCACAAAGCCCTGAGATGTTGTGCATGAGAAGCACAGCTGTGCTGAACGTCACGTTGCTCTCGGGCCCAAGATAGACCTTCACTTTTGCTCCTGTGCAGCTCAGCAATACTCACTGAGGCACTGAATATCCTTACTCAGCCACCACCTCAATTAGTAACTTCCTAATTTGTTTGAGAACTGAGGAATATGGGCAACAACACCATGACCTACCTTTCTCCTTTGCAGCCTCCCTCACGTGTGCAGGCCTTCCCCTCCACATCACACAAACCTGTGACATCCTCACGGTAGATGGTGTGCTGCTCCCCCTTTCTCCTTTCTGGACATAACTGCGCATTTTTCCTCAGAAATCAAACGTTCCTCCAACTGCAGCAGCGACCATTGCTCCAGAAGTCACTGTGACCTCTCAGTCCATCCAGTAGAGTCACGGCATGATGGAACACAGCAGAATTCTTCTTGCTCTCAGCTTGCAGGCCACTGATGTCCTGGGTTCAGAAGAGAGATGGTGTTAGTGCCAATACTCCAAGAGTATCTTGTGGTAAGGCATTCCACAGGTTAATTATACCTGTTAAGCTTTTACCTTTAGATCCCTGTGAGTCTGGTTTGCTTCTATAAAAGACAGTTGTCTTATTATGTGCAATCCATTTCTCTAGCACAAATAGGCATTTTCTATGATTAAGCTTTACAGTGAAAAAAAAAAAAAAATCTCAGACCTACCCTTTTCTCTTAATTTCAGCTATACCAGAAGCAAATCCAGCTCTATTTAGACTTGCTTCGGGGACTGGGGGTGAGAGGGATTGAAGTATATAGTGCCCTAATCCCATTGTTTTCATACCATAATGCTCTGGAAATAAGATAGCTGAGGGATGTTAGGAAGGTGCTAACTTCTGTATATTTATGATCCTAGGTTCAGCCCTGAAATGCAAATTAAAAAGAATTTCCCCTCTACCATCACTTTCTCTCTCTCTTTCTCTTATCCTACATTTTCTGCAGCCTGAAAGATGTAAGTCATTAGATAAATGACTGCCAGTGGAATGCTGTAGCTGTAATGTAAACTACGAAGACTAAATCCATATGAAAAAAAAATAATACATCCCCCAGAGAAAAGTTCTGCTTTTCACATTTAAATGTACTAGTTATCAGCTATTCCTGTTCACAGGGCATTAAAATACATGCTGTTTCCTAAGTCCTGATGCAGCTCTAACCGGACTCAAGCTCAGAGCTAAAATAGCACATCTTTTACAAAGTGGTGTAATGTAAAACTGTAGTCTAAACATCTCTCTCCTCACTAGGTCTCTCTAGGGCTTTCTCCACAGAATCCTGCTTCTTCTTTACCGTGTCGTCATTTATGTCTTTGTCTATTAGTGGAATGAACTTGTCAGTAATTGTCTTCCTGCCAGCCCCCGTCCCAGCTCCCTCCATCTCCTCTGGCCGGCTGGGGTCAGCAACAATGGGGAGTGCTCCTGCCAAGGCTGTTTCAACGTTTGCCCTGCAGTGTGCTACAGGGCAAGGAGGTCACTCCCAGAGCCTCCTCAGAGGCCTACCAGGACCGGAGGCCCTGCAGGGCCATGTCCAGCAGCTCTGCCTTTCAGAAATGGCACTGCTGAGAGCGAAGGAGGACTTGGCAAGGAGGTCACCATGCAGCCTGAGTGCCCTGCACACTCATGGACCCAGCCCAGCCAAGAGGCTGCAGGCGGGGCCTGGTGGGACTCCCAGGACAGATGGACGCTGTGTGGCATTGCAGAGCAAACCCCAGCAGGTTTTCTGGGCTGCGACATTGCTGCAATGCCCCAAGCCCTGAGGCATCAGCGTGTCTCAAACACCAGGACTTGCCTTACAATCTCACCACTCTACCTCACCGGCTTAACCCACGCTCTCTGGGCACAGCCTGCAGTCTCTCTGTCCTTCAGAGCAAACAACATTCATTCCCTCCTCCTATTTTTACCTTTAACTTGTAGCTCCTGATTTCAAGGCTGTAACAATGTTTGAGCCTTACTTTAAATTTTGCCAGATTTCCTTTGCGATTTTTAGGTAAACCCCTTAGGGTCTGGCCAGCTGGGGAAATTAGCAACTAATAAACCCTGGCACGAAGCTGCAGGGGATGAGCAGCTCAGCGCACGCCCCAGGACTCTGCCCCTCTCCTCGCAGGGAATCGCCGTGCGGACGGCTCGCTGCGGGATCCAAAGTGGCTGCGTGTCAGCTGATCCCTGGTAGCTGTCTGTCCATGGCAAATGTGAGATAATTTAAAGGAGTTTAATCCTTTTTCTTTGCCAGTCCGCATGATGAGTTCGTGCAGGGTGGTTACTACACAGTAAATTCACACCGTAATTTACTGTGTACTAATTTCCCCAAGCTTTTAATTTCACAGTGTCTCAGTTTCCTCATCTGTAAAAGAGAGATAATAAATACTTTCCTTTCTGGCAGGAGTGCTTGAGATCCTTCAGCAGTACACATAAAAGCAACCATTTTAAAATAGTTACTTACAGAAACTTAATTTTCAGTGTAAGCACTTATTTGTGCCTGATCTTCTACTACAGCAGCACAAGACTAGCAAGGGGAAGCAAATAAAAATTGAGAATAAGTCTACTAATGTGAAAAAGAACTACAATGCTGGCCATTACAACATCTATGTGCAACTGGTATTGCAAACATTTTAAAGCTTTCTGTTTCGATCCACCTGTGATTCTGTTTAAAGTGAACACACCACAAATGATGTATTTGCAATAAAGACACACAAAGTGTTTTCTTTTAAAAAGAACAACATGTGTCAGGAAGGCCTAAACCTTGTATTTCTTGGGAGGCCCTGAACTTTTTTTTTGAAGGAGTGATGCATGATCTGACACAGAAAACAGTGTGGTTTTTATTTCAGATTTTTCTAGACTGCAATAGCCCAAGGGTCCATGCTATAAACTGGAGGAGTTGGAGGAGACCAGATTTTAAGAGGAACATGGTCAGGTTTCTGTTTCTGATTGGAATGTTTGTTTAAAAGTTTTCTCTTAGAAGGACTTTTCAAAACTGGTCACAGTTTCAGCAATGGTTAGGTTTACCTTGCAATCTCAGTTCCTGAGATTTCTCTTTATTCTTTCTGGTACAGCTGAGACAACAAGAAAGGAACATTTGCCTTTAAAAACTGTTCATCATGCTGAAATTATGAGTGCAGAATTAAAACCTAAATACCGTTGAGGTCAGGGAGCAAATGGAAAATCAGAAACTTTCCTTATTAATATCCATATAGTGGAAATTCTGATTAACATATAAAACAGAAACCCTTGAAACTCGTGTATATGGATATAAGACTTTTTTCCTCAACTGCTGAACAAAACTTTTAGATCTGCTCCTGCTCTACTAACAAAGCAGTTTAAAAAGCAGTTTAGATTGAACAGCTTTCAGTTTCCTCCTTTTTAATTCTTCAGGTATTCCTAAGTGAGATTCACGCAGGCAAAGAACAGTTAATTTCAATCATCGGTTGCCTCCTTGAGAGTTTTGCAGCGTGGTGCAATTTTGCTTCATTTTGTATCGTGGAACTCAACTGCCCTCCACTGGATGCGAGAGGCAAACGCAGGTTTTGTTTTCAAGGAAAAAAAAATCACTGCAAAAAAGAAAGTACGAACTTGGGGTATACTTTGTTTATTTGGTCTTTTCCCTTGCATGCCCCCAACACAAAACGCCCCTGGGGTTTACATGATTGGAGTTATTAATTCTGAAGAAATACAGCTGCCAAGAAAATCATTTTCCCTGTGTCCTAGCCAAGTGGTTGTAATGATTATTGTTCAGCCAACAACCTTTAAACTGAGTATTTCTTTCTAGCACTATGGAGAAAGCACAGAAGAAAAACTATTGGGCAGAGGTACAATTAAGAAGCTTGGTTTAATCCAGTTTATTACAAGTTAGGGACCTGAGAGTATGGGCTCTTGCACTAAGGAAGCACGCAGACGTCTCCTTGAATGTGCTTCTGTAAAGACTAATTTCTGAAAAGCTCACTGAAGTTTAAATAAATAAAATAAAACCTCTAAGTGTTGACTGCAACAGCCCTAGCAGCAGCAGCAAGCAGGCTGGCTCCAGCCAAAGATCTTGTCCGTCTGCCCAACATTTTGATGCCTCAGCTGACTTGAATTAGGAGAGAATTACTTGGAAGGTTTTTCAGTCCATCTAGCCTCAAGTTAAGGAGTCCTCCAGAGCAACGACTTCCATTGCATAAGCTGAGCAGGGAGCTCCTGGTTGTGCTCTTGATAGCTTTATTAGGAACACAGGGTGGATCCGTGCAATACCAGAAAATACCCAAAAAAGGGGAGAGTTGCAACACCTGACCTCCTTTTCCAAGGAACAGAAATAGTCGGGTGCAAGGGGGAAAAGAAAAAAACAAATCAGCAGAGAGCACTTCAGCATTCTCCATACCTAACGTCATGGTGCCTTCTCCCCTTGAGCATGCACGCCTCCCATGCACCACATGTTGCAGTGAACTTCTGCTCCTCAGAAAATGGGACAACACATTTTCCCGTGCAGGCGGATGAGGACGTTTCCCTCCATTTCCTGCAGCTTGGAGCTGAAGACTGCCATTTTCTAGAAGGTTTAACATTGCTGATGCCTTGAGATGTAGATTTTTTTTGCTGGTGAGGCTCTTGATGGCTGAGCTATGTGGCACTGGTGTGGTTGTTTCTTCCCATCACACTCAGGGAAATCAGAACTCAGAAGCTGGGTAGAATCCTCTGCTGCCTTCCCTTCTGTAGGAGGCTAGTTTGTGCTTTCCTCGTTTTCTGCAAACACTGCAGTCCTTGTGTAGACGAAATCCTACCAAGGTGGAGGTTTCGTTTGCCTGGCTAAAGACTGCAGGATCTGACCTTTGGAAGAGCATGCTAAGCCCTTGCAGTTCTGATCTGGAGTTGAAGTTTTGGCCTGGAATAACAATGACTGCGAGGGAAGCAATAGGTTATGAGCTGGGTGAAATGATACCTGCTTCTTGCCAGAAGAGCTAACTGGATTCAAGCAACTTCTGTCTTCGTTTTTCTTTAAAGAAATAAATAAAGATATTCGAACTTCCCATATGAGCTGCAATAATGAAAATAATGTGCACATTAATTCGTACGGGGGTCAGCGAGTCTCCCCAGCTCAACGATTTTCAAACAGAGTGTGTAGTAAGCCCATAAAACATTTATTTTTCATAATTTATGAAGCATTACATATTGTGAGTCCACAATGCCAGCTGACGTAATATGCAATAAATTTGAAATAACAAAACATTTCTCATGTATTTTCCTCCTGATGTGACAATGTGGGACATAAATTTAAAAGAAAGTTGCCTGAGAAGACAAAGGCAAAGCACAATAAAAGAATGCTCTGAAATCAATAAATACTTCTATTCCACCAATCATTTACTGAGCCGTTCCCCTACTCATGGCTGCAGCGTTTGTCTTTGTGAAGCCTCTTGCTACTGCTGCTCCAAAGCCAGAGCAAGAGGCTGCTGGGGTGAGCTGCAGCCCTGGCTCTGAGAGCACTGCCTGGATATGTCCTGCCCTGCCCTGGGAAAATCCTACCCAGTGCCAACAGGCAAAGGGGTGAAAAAGGCAAGAGCGCGCAAAGGTAATTTTCCTCCATAGCAATTAACATCCTCTAATTCCCAGGAAGAGTAGCAGCGCTCTTTGCTCTTTTGAAGATAACTTTCTGGTGACAATTTGCAGAAATACGTAATTGCAGGATTATAATACAGAGCATTGAGCAAAGCATTAAAACTCACCTATGTGGCTATGAAAGCAAGGTGATCAGTTCTCATACCAGAGATGATGTGTTGCAGGCTGAAGGCTGAGCCTCTCAGTTGTCTGTAAAATTGTCGAGTTACTTCCACCAAGCAGCAAGGATGCAGCATTCAGTGCTGTTTGGTTTTGTTTGGTCTTGCTTCATTCCATGCATTGCACCAAAGCAAAGTCTGCTTGGACGAAATGCTGCAAAGCAAAGAAGAGAAAAATTGTGGAAGTTACGTGGCTGCATGATGCAGAACAGGAGTGAAGGGCAGAACAGAGTAAAGCACTTTGGGGTCTTTGTGTCAGGTCAGTACTGACTGCCCCTATAAATAAACACAGAAATATTTACAGATAAAAGAAAGAGTGCATTGCAATGAAATAATCAACTTTCTTTTTAATTTCACTATATTTATTTAGGGGTTTTGATTAAACTTTACACCAGAAGCCCAAGTGGGAAGGAAAAAAATATTATGTATGAACAATTCTCATCAGAAACGATGTGAAGCTCAGCATCTCGGAAGCCGTTTTCCTAGGGCAGACAGCAAGCTGTGCGAGCAGGGACATCTACTGGCAGAACAGCCAGAGCCAGCCCTTCCCTGTACTGAGTGAAGGAACTTTGCATGAAAAATTATCACTTTCAGGGACAGCAGTTGGTTTCATCTAATCCAATAAGAGGAACACATAGGGGAAAGGGAGCAAAGGAGACTGGCTTGTACCCAGGGTAAAATTAAGCATCCTGGGCTGAGGAAATGGAGGAAGATGCACACAGGCATCAAGGCTCAGGCATGGACCCACCCCACCACCGAGTTCTCCAGCACTGAGCACAGCAGTGAGATCTGGCCATTCCTCCTTCCCCTTCCCAGCAGCAGATACCTCAGGCAAGCAGCCGAAATGTTGTCAGAAGTAAAAGGCTCCTTGCCTCCTCTCTGCCCTTTAATAAAACCACAGGCGACAAGACATATTTAATCCCTACTGGAAAGATATGTACACTGAACTGATTAGATAGAGCAGGAACCAGCCTGACCCTAACATTTGAAACACTGTCTACCTTTCTCGAGACACGATGAGGATCACAAGCCAGGCAGGCTGTGTGAGAAGCTACTTAGAAGTGTTTGTTTTTCTCATCTCCAAATCAAGACAAACTTCTCAACTCCTTGTAGGAGTCCTGGTTCTCTAACTCATAAATGGAAAGAAGTGAGCATCTTTTTTTTTCCCTCTTGTGTCTTCTCTCTCCACATACTGCTTTCTGCCTTCAGGGTATCTGTTCTATACTTCCAAAAAAATCCATCTGGTTATTTTACTGTAACACACTTACCAGAACTGTAAAATTATAGGAAAAAAAAAACATTTGAAAAGGACCTCCGGGGGTTTCTAGGCCAACCTCCGCTTGAGGCAGCATTAACATCAACACTAGATCAGGTCGGTGATGGCTTTGTGTAGATAATCCCTGAAAGTCACCAGGGAGAGAAATCCCACCAGTTCCCTGAATGACATGTCCTAGTTCTGCACTGCACTCCGGGTGAAGAAGTTTATTTAGTTCTAGTTTTAAACATAAGCCAGTGAAGTAGTTCTTAGTAGTTCAACATAGTGCAACACCAGACTTGGAGGAATGATCTGGCAGATCTTTTGTATTTTTCTGTACTCCTTTCTGACAACACGTGTTGAACAATACGGCTCAGCCAGAACAGAAATTGTCCCACAGATTAATCTTCAAGGTATCTTAATGAAGAGATCCTCAAAGACTCCCTTTGTAAGCAGATGCTTTGGTACTTGAATGTCTACTTGAAGACATACAAAAAATAATAGGTACCTTCTTAAAGTCAATTCTGACTTTGTATGATATATATGAGATGAATTCCCTACTAACATGTCTGCTTGTCAACTAGAAATGTTACTTAAGTTAAAAACAGCTGGCACAGATGGGATAAAGCAGATTAGACGTGTGCCAGAAGCCTCCTGCCCTGCCAGTAGTAACTAGCAGGGCTTTCTTTTTTAATAGTGAATTTGATAGGAAAATAGAAAGGGAACTAAACAGCAAAGCTCAAAGTTCAGTTTGTAACTGGATTTCAAAACTGTGCATTGGATTACTTGCATTTGAGCTTCAGTTCAAACCATGTTTCCCCCCAGCACCATCCCAGAGTAAGGCCAGAACTGGGCTTAATCCGGACTATCTATCTATCACATCCCCACCAAGCAACATGGGAGTAAAAAGGCCAAGGGGGCATAACAAATTGGGCAGGAGAGCTGGGAAACAAGGGAGCATGGTGAAGTTTTGATGGATACATCAGCAATGAGATATAGTCCTAAAATGGGACTCCTATAAATACCTTTGACACACGATACCTCTAAGTCCCATTTCAGTGTCATCTACCCCAAATGCACTCACTCTCCCTTTGATTACACAGGGGTTTCAGCAGATGCACTGTTACAGGCTCTTCCCAGAGGTAGTTGCTGAAATCCAGACAAGCGATTCTTTAGAAGTAAGCCGCTCCAAAGCCTTTCACCCAGCTGACATTATGGTGATCAGAAAATGATAAATATATTTCCTTACAGTTCTGTGCTTCATTAAAAACATTTCACCTGCTTTTCTTTTTTCCTTTCCTTTTTTCCAGTCACTACACAAAATCTGAAAGATAAAAGAGGAAATGTATTTTGTTACTTTAAATACTTATCTCAAGCTCTCAGTTTGACTACGTCAAATGCATGCAGTGTGCTAAAAATGCACGAGGGAAAAAGTCCCAAGTATATAGCTAAGAGATTGTAAGAAGAAAAAATAGAAAACAACAACAGCAGATCATAGAAGAAGTAGCATCTGAAAAATGAGAAACAACAAAAAAAGCACAGAGCTATAGCATGGTAGAAGAAAAAATAAATATACCACATAATTTATTGCAGGGAGAGTTCTGAAGAAAATGTCTTGTGAAATAAATACAATGCTCATGAGGACAAGAGATCTCATTCATATCCAATCTGTCTTGTGTAAAGAACTAGGCAATAATGTTCAAGTAAGTGAGTCACTGCAAGATCTCCCAGTTCGGCTGAAGATTGCTCAATAGAAGTAATAACAAGCCACAGAAAAAAGACAGTGTAAGTACAGGTGGGAAAGGGATACAAACTCAGAGCAATAAGCACATACAAAATATCAAGAGATTGCAGTACAAAGTAAAGGCATGATATGTGTCCTTCTCTATCTTACAGACTACTTTTCCATCTGTGCCTCTTTGTGACAGTGAAGATCTGCTGCAGTGCTCGGGCTGACAGCCTCCCTCTGTTTGTGCTCGAGATGGCACAGACATAGACAAGCTGGATGGAGGGTGACTTATTTATGGATCTGGGGTCAGCACCGTCTCTGTGAAGGGTCTTTGACTTTCCTCACAGTTAGCCATCAGGGTTCAGGTTCCAGGATCCCTGGAAACATCAGGTGCCCTTTGATGCCACCACCAACCTGTTGGTAGAGGAGCTGGTGCTGAGCTCTCTTAAGAGGATGGTGGCTTAAGTGTTCAGGTAAATGTGAATTATACATATTTACCATGTAGCAGCTAGATCTAACTAACACAGGGGATAATATTGAAGCAGGGCCAGGAGCAACCACTGCTGTGCACATTGGCAGAGCTCTCCACCCTAAGAGCAGATGGACCTGGGGTCACCTGCCCACAACAGCACTGCCCAGTCCTGAGGGCACAGCGATGCTACTCACAAACTGCCTGGGGAGCCAGACCCAGCCTGCCTACACACAGGGGCTCAGAGCCTGCAGAAGGTATCTGGGCATCCTGTGCAGTCAGAGGAGAAAAAAAAACATCTTGGGCAAGTGATTCTTCACTCTCTAAAATTTGAAGCTTGTGAGAAATACCCAAGTTCATTTCCTCACAAAAAGCAGCAAAGCTTGCTTTTGTTTATTTTTTCATTAACTGCTTCTCATCAGTCCTTCAAAAATGTTAGAAGAAAAATAAAAATGAGAAGGAATTGAATATCTTTGGTACAAAGAATCTCTGGCCATGGGCTCTCAGCTTTGGCAGGGGCAAGGTGGGAAAGAAGAGGGGATTAACGGGGCGGCAGCGGGATCTGCTGATGATTGCATCTGAACAGAGCTTTTCCAGCCCAGGATTACAGGTCTAGAGCATGAATCTCCTTGTGAGTGCTGTTTTTAGCTGCTGCAAATGTTTGCATAGCCAGGCTAAAATGCAGTAGGAAGACTGTTTTGTCTGCTCTTGCTTCCTCCTCTTCCTCTGTTGCCGGAGCCGATGCAGTAAGCAGACAGCAGCAGAAGTAATGCAAAAAGCAGCTGTGGGGAAAGGGCAGGAAGGATACAGGGAATGAGATGGGACAGGCAGGGACAGGGCATCGTCCTGCAGCTGTCTGACACCTGCAGTGGAACCATCCACACTCCTGGCAAAGGATTGAAAAATGCATCCGGGTGTGGGCTGCCGGGTGGTCCAGCACACCCAGAAGTGCCTCAAGAGAAAAAAATGCTGTGTACTCACATTTGAAAAGCATCCTCTTATCCATACAGCTCTCCATTTTCAATCTAAATTTGGAGTATTGACTCGTCTGATTTTTTTCAGGGTATGAAGGTGGGAAGGTATTTTTGTAGAGGAGAATGTATATTTGAAATGATGCAGATCGCTGCTAAAGCCAAGACGATGTTATGATGTCAGAACTGCGAGGAGGACAGAATACACATTTTAAAGGTTGAGAAACAGAGAACAACAGCAACAACACCGTGGTGACATGACCAAGGTTAGAGCATGAGTCAGGCATGGAGGCAGGCAGGGAACTCGCTTCTGCACTCCTTGTTGCAACACCTGTGCCTTGACTGCAAAAATGCCACCACCAAATTTGGGAAAAAAACCACAAGTGTTCCTTTCTCGTGATCATTTGTTGAAGAAGCTCAAACTGCTACAATGGAAAATTTTGCCCTGTTCTGTGTGTGCAAGCAGCATGGTGAATGATAAATAACAGGCAATGGAAACGTTGCCCGTAGGTGTGACTGTGTCTGCTTTAATTGCGGGGGTACTTTTCAGAGGGGCTCCCGTGGCCAGCTGAAGGAGTCAGCTTGGGGCTGTGCCTGCTCAGCAGCACAGGCTGCTGTGGCCAGGGTGAGTACAGCAAGTAAATGCAGTGATGGCAATTAAACAGACACACCAATGTCCCTGAAGCACTTGCTCACAAGGAAATGCGATTGCAGCTGTGCATCAGCACGCACAAGACTACCTAAGCTTTGGACTTTTCAAATGCAATTAACATGTCGTTTTCATTTTATCACTCTGTAAGATCTCCTAGCCTGTTCTTCAGCCATCACAGATGTTTCCTGGTCAGAGGATACATTTCTCTGTAGGTGAATTTTGTCTTATTTTTTGTCTTATTCTCTTGTACTTCCAATGCCAGGGGACACATCTGCAGTTAGTGTAAGTTGGAATATCTCAGCTGACGTCAAAGGAACTATGAAAGCCTACACAATATTTAAGAAGTTACTTCAAGACATTAAACTAAGCTGCCTGACTCCTGAAATCATGGAATTAAACGAGAGAGAATAAAACAAGACCTCACAAACATTTAAAAGAGGTGTGCTGTGTTTCTGACTTATATCCATACCAAAATCCCGACACCACATTCCACAAGGGATCAGATCGTGTACTGAAGATTCCAAAAACACAGTGAGAGGGAAAAAAATATATATATTTTTAGCATCCTGATTTTTTCATATTGATTCCATGCTTTTTGAGTACTCTGTGATGACAATATGACAATACAAACAATAAATCATTTTTCAATCAAATGCCACCCACATCAGTGTGTCACGCTTGTTCATGATAAGCAGGAAAGCGGAGGTGATGGGCTGTTATCTACCTGTGGGTACGTATATACACAGCACACAGGTATGGCAAGCCCCTTTACAAGCCTTCTTGACTTCACTGTTATCCTAGATACAGGGCTGGACTAGCAAAGAAGCTGTCACCATGCCCTCGATACCTACATCACACGTACCAAACTTTACCTATGTCCTCTAAATTGTTTAATAATTCACAGGTAAAGATTTACAGACATTTAATATACTTGCTGATGCACCTCTGCAACAAACTCAGTAACAATGATGATTTCCATCTTGGCAGTAGGTAAACTGAGGCACAGAGCCCTGATATGCCCCAGTCACCCAGGGCAAGCACTGGATCTGAGCTTCAGGACCCAGCTCCCTTCACACACCGTGCTTTTTGGGGGCATAACTACCTCATCAGTAACGCTGAGAAGATTTTATGTGACTGAGAGACTGCTCTAAGTGCCCAGCTTGCAGGTTACATCTCACCTGCAAGAACTTAAAGGCTATATGGACATTTGATTTCATGATTCATTTAAAGCGATCCGAAATGCTGCTTTGAAGCCCCCCTTCTCCCTTTGCAGCTGATGGCTGCACAGCAAGTAGAATTATCCTCAGCATGTCACACTCCAGTGGACAGAGACGGTTTGTAAAAGCTGATAAGCCCTGTTAGGGTTTGCAACTTTGTATGAACTTCGGTGATAAATTCTGCATTCGTGAAATGCCAAATGCTGCTGGAATGTTGGCGTGAGCACAACAGAGATTACAGCTAATGTGGGAGTGCGTAGGTACACTGTGCAGTAAATTACAGTCATGATATGCGTCCACTTGCTGTGAAAAATACTGGGTTTTGAGCCAGTGGTATTTCCTATGGCACAGTAAACAGGGATCTAATAGAGCTAATGACTTGGATTTAAATTAACGAAGCAAGAATGATGCGACGAGGCACCAGCATTACTGCTGAGGGGGGTGGTTGTCAATATTTGTCCATGGCTCTCACTCATACTTTACCTTTTCTGGTGTGGATGTGTGTTTATGGGCACATTCAGCCAACTACAGGACACATCCTATGACTATAGGACCTCTTTTCCTCTCAATTTTAACAAACAGATGACAACCCCCTTTATTAGAAAACTTTAAAATTATTTTTCTCTTTTTTCCTTAATTGATTAAAAGGAATTTCAGAACGGTGTTCTGCATGTAGATGAAAGCAAAGCTTGATGTTCTGAAGTGCTAAACTCTGTTTTGACCTGTGCGATGGAGATGAAGGAGAATTTTATCTTTAGTAATTAACATGAGACATAACTGTGAAAGGGAACTTGCTGCTTTGAGTGACGATGTTGTCTTCTGCTTCAGGGTGAGATGCCTAAGGCTGGTATCCTGGAAGCCCTTTGCTTTGGTCTGACTTTTATCAGGCTGGGAACTCTCTGTCTCTCACCTGTCTCTGAGTGCACCTTGCTCCATCTTGTGAAACATTGGGCTCATTGTCCAGAAAAAGAATAATCACCTTTGGCTTCGTTAAAGGTATTTCACAAGCACTGCCTTTCATGCTGACCATTCTCCTATAATCATTCCTAATGCAATACGCTGTTGGTATTCATCTGTCACCAAATGCCTTGTAGCTACTTGGTGAACGTGTTAGCTGGGGTCTCTTCTTGTGTTCTTTGTATTTACAGCCCTCAAACACAAGAGATCCTGTGACTGGGATCCTGAACGCTTTGAGACACTTAATAATTGTTAGCATTCCAATATCCAAACTACCCTTTGCAATATTATGAAGTTTGCCTAGCAAGAAGATAAGTGATATGAGGTAATTTGTTATTGAGTGGCTCTCATGTAACAGAACATGGAGATTCTGCTTTGTTTTCTTGTATTTTATGTCTGTTTGTTGTAGAATTTTGTTTTCATTACAGAGGAAATGCATTGCATTTAATCACCAAACTGACCAAGCCATAGAAATAGACTGAATTGAGTTTAGCAGCATTATCAGTCTGTAGGAGGAGTTGCACTGCAGTCTATGCTACACCCATTCTGTGCAAAGCATTTGCATCTTCAGACAGATCAGTTTGGCTTCGCTCATCAGATTAGCATTATCTACAGGAGCTACTCTGCATGAAGGCAGCAATCCCCGCCTTGCTCATATTCCCTTTCCACTGGCTCATGCCTGGGGGAAGTGAGAAACTCCCGAGATTCTGCCCCTGGCTAACGCTAGCAGCATCTGCAGAGCTGTGTAGGATGAGAGGAGAAACCTCCTTACCCTTCCCCTGTTAAAACTCCGTCACCAGTACCAAGATAACAATGCAATTGATAAGCACTGAAAGATGCTCTCACTGGTAGCTGACATGACCTCCGAGCTCCAAAAACCCAGCACCATTTTCTCCTGCTATTCCCCTAAAGCTTCACCCACAGAACCCATAAAATAATTGCTAACAGACCCCACCTGTCAACACAGGGTCTGTAGTTCATAGAATCAGCCTGGCCATGGTTTTGGGTTACTGAGGCTCTTTATAAACAGAAGCACTTTGAGTGACTTGTCATCTCTTACAAATTGCACATGGAAAATGAAGGCTACAGGAGTGAGTGGCATAATTGTACAACAAAAGTGTACAAAGAAAGCAAAGGTGCTTCTTTCACTTACCCTGACACTCTCTGACTAAGCTACAGTTCCACACACAGTGCCAGGGATGATCAAAGCTGCCTTGTGTGGGTTGTTTTCTTGCTTATTTGCTAGGTGTCCCTGATGCTAAGCAAATTTGCCTCAGGGTTGCTTAATACCTCACAGTTCAAATATTCCCCCCTCCAATTGACATTACTGATATTGATATTTAGTGTAAAGTCTGATAGAATTTAAACTCTTAATGTTATGTTCTGCAGGTTTGGTTTTTTACATCTTCTCACTTTAATGCCCTCCATACATTTCCTCATCCCAGCCTCCAAAAAACCAAAATGAACAGTACCTTGAGGCTCACCAGTGTGAAGATGTCAAGGAAAATTTCACCTCTATCTTTCAGTCTAGCTGGTTATGTCCTCTTGAAGTAGCTCTTCTGTAGTTCAGTCCTATACCTGGGAAGTAAAGTTCACAGTTAGTCTGAGTGTCCAGATGTCAAAACAAAGGTACCACATTTGTTTAATGACAGTTGGAGTCTGGAGATACATTGGGCATCTATTGATGATTCTGGTAGGCATTCCATGTATTTATTGTTTCCCATCTAAACCCTTTAGGATCTAGCTAGATGCCACCATGATAGGTGGATAGTTGCTTGTTACAAATAGTGAAAGAAAGGAGAATATGGTAACATTACCAAGAAATTGTGTTGGGCTTCAGTGTCCCCATGCGTAATGCTGTAATGGCTCCATTTGCCCACATGGAAAAGATGAGACTTTCGTAACGTAGAAGTCAGCACCACCAAGGGTTTAATTACATAATGAAACATTCTTGAAGCCCTCACATTAGCTCACTGATGCTCAGTGGAAAAGGCATTACCTAGCAACAGTCACTAACAAATCACAGGAAAAATAATAGAGATTATACACTACATCACTCTACAGTTAAAACTGGTAGCAAGATGTGCTTGCCCTTTCATTTCATATGGAAATGTCTGTGGCTTACAGGTGTGAGGTGGAACAGATGCGGTTCAGAGAAAGACAGGCCAGCTGATCTTTCACTAAAAAGCAGTCTTTAAAAGATGTGCAAAGATAGCGAGACGTTAATCTGGCCAGAGACGGCAGTTTACAGCACAGATACTCTATGAGAAAAATGATCGCTTTTATTTTTTCCTCAGAGAAATTACTCCTCATATCTCATCCATTCTCAGACTCTCAGAAGGACAAGCCATTGCTTTGAGTGCTGACCAGGAGTCCTGGCTCAAACTGTCCAACACCTATGTCCTGTGCATGGCTTGGGCAAGTTAGTTACGTCAGAGAAGTTCAGCAGCACTGTGAGCACTGATGGTGCCTCCGTTTTCATTTCCATCCTACCCCTGTGCATTACAGTAGCAGAAATTCTTAGAAACTGCAGTGGGAAGGACCACACTGGTATTTAAGACAGTTATTAGAACCATCCCCATATTGCAAATTGCATCTAGCAGAAAGAGATTGGTTTTATTCCGAATTATGCTTTGTTAACAAGTTGTTAGCTAAGTTCTCACTCCAGAATATTTAGAGCCAGCTAAATAATATGTGTCAAATCATTGATCTGACAAGTTTCACAACTTTTTTTTTCCCACTTTAAATTTCAAATATCTATTCAAAAAATAGCATGTTTGGTTTTTCACTCAGCTTTAATTACTGGCGACAGCACAGGAGGGAGGAAGAACAAAGCTGAATGCATAGATCCCGGAGGGATTTTGCCATCTCTGACCATTAGAAGAAAAAGAAAAGAAGGGGAAAAAAACAAACAAACCAGCATCTCCCAATTTGGAAACTGAGCCCACTTAGCACAGGAAGAGGCAATGCAGCCTTTCTGCTCTGCTAGCATCCCTTGAGCTTACTTTGCTGATTGCGCCTGTAGCTGGATGTTACAGCAGAAAACCTTGTACAATGGGATTAGTAGAGGCAGAAGTTCTGCAAGGGTGTGATGTTGTTTGTGTTGAGTATGATATGGCTGGTACTGGGGAGAAATGGATAAGCTGCAGCACAGAGCTCTGTTCTTCATTCAGAAAACTGTTTCAAAATACGTGGCTTAAAGGTACAGGTCTGTGATTTTGGGGGATGAAAATTTTTCGTATCTGTGTATACATACAAACACATATTCCACACGTCTATCAAGATCTGCATTAAAAAGTAATTAAAGTTTTTGAAGTTGCCCTGTGCAATACTTGGGCAGCCAGCAGTAGCTCAGAGCTGGCACGTGGGAAGAGATTGTCCCTGTCCCTGCTTGTCTCAGTCCTCAGCCCCACGCTTCAATGGTGCAGCTAAAAGACACATCCCTGAGACTGTACCTGAGTCATTGCTCGGCAGGATTTCTATGTGGAGCTGAGAAATAAAGGTGTAGTTCCTAAGCCAGATACCTTAATCAAGCACTCTTAATTCAAGCTGAAAATCCCACTACAGACACAGAACTTTAGCAGGCCTGGTTACAGTAAGGTTTAGGTAGGGCATAACTTGCTGTTAGTAAAGCCTTGTGCTCTGTGACAATCTTCTTTCCTGCTTCTGGAGATCTCAGGCAGAGCAGGGCTGCCGTGCCTGCAGTGATACTCAGTGCACGTGGAAGCAGCACAACTGGATTCCAGCTCCCCAGTAATTATCAGGTATACACGAAAGAGCCAATCAGGCATCCAAAAGGACAGGCTGCCCTCTGCTCCCCCCGGTGCAGCTGCCGCCTTATTCCAAGCACAATCTTAAATTACAAGGAAAAGGATTTGCTGCAGAAGCAATGTTGTTTGGTATCAAAAAAGATTCCTCCTTCCTTTGCCCCCTCCCCCTGCCTGCTTTTCATGTTTTATACAAAACTTGCTGCTCTGAACACTCCTGGATTTTCTCCCCTTCTAATAATAAAGAAGTGAATCTGATGTCTCCCACTGATGGCTTCCTAACCTTCAAAAGCATGTGTTTATCATGAGTTTCAGCTATCCAAAATAGTTTTGACCTGAGGTTACAATGCAGGCTCAGATTGCTTCCAAGTGGGTTAAATGGATGATAAGCAAACATTTCATTACAGACCCTCAGTTGTTGCAAGGATGTGCAAATCCCCAAGAACAATTTTCAGCATATCCTCCTGAGCTGCACACTGCTACCGCCCTTGGAGCTTCGCTGGGTCTGAGCCCTGCAGTCACTTTGCCGATGGGATGGGGAGGGGGCTCACAGCCACCTGCATGATGTAGTACAAAGACTGAAGCCTCCTGCTTGCTCCACCCCAAAATTAGTTTGAGCAGCTGAATCCATTGACTTTTTGGTGGGCTACGTATGTCTCGGGCGCAGATGGTCCAGCAAAAACTATCAAATCCTCAAGGTGAACAGGCAGTGCTGTGAAAGTGATGCTCATTTTAAATCTTGCTTGTAGTAAAATAAATGATGGCCCTAGTGGCTGAATGCACCCCTACCCCAGATCAGCACTCACATAAGACACCATGTATCCTCCTCTCTCAGCTCAGCATCCCCTTTCTGATTTAATCCAAACAAATTCAGAGCCCACCTCTCACACTAATCTGGAGAGGATGCCCAGACCCTGCTGTGTGGCCAAGGACCATGTCTGTATTTTTCCCATTCCCACTTCTGTGCTCACCCAGGACAAGAGCCTAAGATAATTAATGACAGAGAAAAGTGAAGCCTGAGAGCGTGCTATGCACATCTGAGATGGGCACCTCTGATGACTGTGGTTGCAGCAGCACAGGGGATGGATGAGGGCAGACCATATTCACCAGCTCAGGCAATAACTGTGTCCTGTATCTGGTCAAGCAGGAAGGGAAGTGCTGTTCCAATACAGCATTAATGTAGCTGTGTACATTCAGCTCGAGCATCACACAGACACTGGACCGGGTTTTTTCTTCCCTTGCGTTGTTAAACTTGTTGCCTGAAAATGTTTAAATCCACTCTAAAATAAAGAAAATAACATGAAGATTTTCTTGTCTTCCCCAAAGCAGTTGATATAAGGACCCCTACCTTTAGCTTCTGGATTTGATGCTTCGCCTACGGATACCCGCAAGTATATGAAAAATACTGTGTTATTGCCTCATCCCTAACTCCAGCCTAACCACAGCCAGGCTATCAGTAGCTCTGCTCTGCAGCTACATGAATGTCGTGCTGATCCAGCTGTGTCATCTTGCTCAGTTTAATCTGCCCTCACCAGTTAACAGCCTCCATAACTCTTCTTCAGCCCAAATCATTCCCAGGTAGGGCTGTCCACAGCAGTGTCAGGTACAGCCCTCTATTTCCGAGGCATTATTGGGATTAGCATGGATCTACCTACACTTGAGAAGAGAAACATACAGGAATATGTCTAATTATGCTTTGCTAAGTATGAAATGTCCTTCTATTTAGCAGATACTTGGGCCCTACTTTGACCCAACACTGAGTGTTTCAAGTAAACTGCCAGCAGCCCCGTCAAACTGTTGTGGGTAATTTGGAGTATGAAATGTGTTAAATTATTCAAAGAGCTGAATAAGCATAAACAGGCAGTACAACAGGAGAGATATGCATACCCAGCGATGCTGGCGTGACATTTAATACATCATATTAGCACTCCTGTTAGTACAAAGAGCTGGACGCCTGGAACAGCAGCCTGCAAATTTACAGGCAGAACACAATGCAACTGCATTTTGCCCCCTATAGCCTTCCTCCAACTGTTTCTCTTTGCAAAGCTAGATATGGCTCGCCTGTAACCCAAGGTGAAAGCTGGGAAGCAAAATTTGATTCCTCCCTGCAACGCGAAGTGCAGGAGGCCAGGCTCACCCACCTTTGCTTCTCACTGGCATCAATCACTGCATTGATAGCGACTGTCTGATTCAGAGCCGAGGTGGAAACCAAATCAGGATCAGCCCCAGCTGTCTGGTAGTGGAAAGCAGACTCCTAGATGGACATACTCTGCTCGGGAACGGAGCTAACGTGGCACAGATCGCATGCAGGCTCACAGCACATGTCTACCTCAGAAATACATACAAATCCCCATGTCCTAGTGAAAGCTGACACTAATTCAAGACAAAATCTTACATTTTACTCACTGTGGAAACAAGTCCATTATTTCTTATCCTTCAAAACAAAGAGCGTTTTCAGGTTATAGAGTATTTCTGAGATCTCAGGGGATTACACATCAGGGGATGAATGAGATGTTTCTGTAGTCGGGGCTTCGTGATACTTTCTACTTTGAAAGCTTTTTCAAAAAAAAAAAAAAAAAAAAAAGAAAGAAAGAAAAATAAAGAAAACAACAACAAACCAACCACCTGCACTGCGAAGAAGTTTGGGCCTGGCAACCCAATCTTCATTGCTTGGTTTGTCAATGAATATGGAAATAAAAGTTGAAAAAAAATAAAAAATAAAAATCCATAGAGCCAGCTCATAACAAATAAATGGAATGATCTCTCCTGAGAACAGCTGGAAGCCCTAGTGATGGAGTTAACGTAGCCTGGACAAAGCACTCATGGATGTGAAAATATGATCAGAAATATGCCTGTATCAACAAGGGATGGACTAGCTGACCTAAAAGGTCTTTCCTTGACTTTTTACTTCTTCCCTTTTTCTTTTCTTTCCTTTTTTTCCCCCTTCCCTTTCTGCAGTTTTAAGTAAGGTGGATAGGATTACATTGTACATGGGGTGAGTCTGAGTATAAATGGTTGTGAAGTTAGTTTACAGTCTGCTATACCTCCTTATCATTGTGTCACCATTTTCTTTCTCTATTTTTGGTCTTGTTTGGTTTAGCTAAAAAATGTGATTTTCATCTAACAGCCTTAATAAGCCTGGAAGAGACATTAGTACGTTTTGCTCATTCCTTTGAGACAAATACACTACAGTATATTTCTTGGCTCTCCTTTTGCTTGCTTCTGAACCATATTTAGTGATAACATTGGATTGCTGAGTCTAACTCCATGAAAAATGTTTAGTGGCTTTGTTATCACAAGTGCATTGTGAGAGAATGAAGACCAAAAAGTACATAGCATAGATTTTCAAATGATGAATGGGAACTTGTCATATGGGCACTTGGAAAAACTCAATTTGAATTTGCAAACTGAGCCAATTTTTGTTCCTTGTGGAGTGAACTATAGAAAAATATTAACTGCCATTTTGCCAAAAACATGACCTCTGCCTATAAACACAACGGAGATGGTCAAACACTGTGAAGGGAAAATGTTGATTCAGATTTTAATCTTCAAACAATTTTTTTTTTTCAAATATTTTAAGATGTGCATTTTCCCAGGAAAATTGCCAATTTGTATCAATTATTTAGGAGTGTTTGCAAGAAGCCAGCTCAAATTCATAACAAGAGTATCAGTTCAAGAAATGTGAATCTAAACATCGAGTCCAGTTAGTGAGGGAACAAAAACAAACCATATGATCTCTCAATCCAAATTAAACCAGATAGGTAGCAACCACAACCGCCTACAGAAATTATGTGATAACTACTTGAAATTATGAATTGATACAATTTTTTACTTTCTCATAAATGTCTCAAAAACAGACAAGGAAAAACATATTCTAATCTCTGTTTCCCCTTCTGCTTAAATCAGTCTTTCTGATTCAGGGAGGCTTGCTTCTCTTAGCCATTTTGCATGACTAAACTCACCCCCAAACTGATAATGAAAACTTGTTTTATGGGACAATGAAAAGTGAAATGCAAATCTGTCCCCAAATATTTGTAGCACAGAAATCAAGTCTACATCAACTACTTCCCTCTGTGGAGTAGCTCTAAAGGTGCTGCACTACCTGTTGGTATGGATGCAGTCATGTTGTAGGCAAAGAAGCCACGAGAAAGGCTGGGAAAGGCAACAAGACTGTTAAGGACAAGCTGACATAGCTTGGGAGCCAAAGTGAACTCGAAGGTTCATCCACTTCCCAGCACATCAGCGATAAAAATGAATCCTATTAACTTCTATCACTATTGAATTCTCCCTCAGCTCTGCCACAGTAGCCAGCTCTTATTAGAGAAAGGGCACATCAAGAGTGTTCTCTTGATCTCTGCTCCAAACTTTACATGGCACCAGACAACATGCTCAGGCAGCAAGAGACCCAACAGTCTTGTGAGATCCAAGAATTCACTTCAAAAAACCGGAGACCACATTTATGAACCTAGCTGATCCACACAGTGACTGAGTCCCCGTTATTTGCTGATGTTATACGCAATAAATACATTGTATGAAATTAGATGGATCTAAGTTAAAAAATGCAGATTAATTCCTTTTAAATGTTTTCAACTACCAGCTAAACCAGGTCAACTCCTGACAGTTAAAAATGACAAACTTGCCAAATTACTTAAATAGAGAAAAAGAACTTCAATAATCACTGCTATGATTTAATGTAGAAGAATTGGCAGAGTGGGGGGAACTGCTTCAAAGTGCTTTCATCCCTCCAAGGAATGTGACTGTCCCATTTCATTTTATTTATTTTGAACTGGTGATCATTCTCACATGCTCAGCTATTGTGTAAGTCACCTGGAACTAGTTTCAAATGTTTGAAACTGTATTGTAGAAGTCTTGTTACAACTGGCCTTTCTGCAGATCTATCTTAGTTCTTATTGAATTCTGATGCAGAACTTTGTTTTGGGTGTTGTTTTTTTTTTTTTTGTTGTCTGGTTGGTTGGGTTTTTTTTTGGAGGGGGGGAGGGATTAAGGGGGATGTATTTTTTATACAAGTTCTTGATTTTTCCTGTGGTGAAAAACAACACCCCTCTAAAGCTAAACCTCCCCCCCCTTTTTTTTCCATATAAATCAAACTATGTGTGTCATTCTTAGCCATGCTATGTGAAATTAGAGCAAACAAAAATACCAAAGCTAAAAAAACTGATTAACTTTCTATTTTCTTCCTGCTTTACTGACGTGGCAGATTTTGCAGTTAATTTCTCTGCAATAGCAAAGCTGTACTTAATGTTTTCTTTAACTTATCAAAAGCTGATCTCAGTAACGTCTGTATACACACTTCATCTTGACTAGAAGAGCCCAATAAGAGTCAAAGCTGGACAGAAATTATGGAAAGCTTTCACAATAGCTTTTACTGAGCAAGTTTCAAAGGGGGCTCATATTGCACTTTTCCTGTACTCAGTGAAGACAAATTCAAAGTTAAATTGTCCTCAAGCACTTTCAATTTTTCTTTCTACTTCTCACTCTCCTTTCTTGCTTCCCATCAGTGAGTGGATACAATAGCAGTAAGAAGCCAAAATACTCTGCTCATTGTACCTTTTCAATGGAGTGCAATGACATTGAAGGCTACGTGCAGTATTAGGCAATGCAGTGTATATAAACCTCTCTATTAATATAATAATCTGGATTTTATGGGTCATTTCAGGGAAAATAGTATGCACATCTTTTCAACTTTTCGGTAGGACTACACAGAGTTATGATTTGGCAGGACTTTCTCATTTGAGTCCTAGAACTGTCATTGTGAAACAAATCCTGCTTTTCTTGTTGACTGAGAGGTAGTACGGATCCATACTGAAAGCTCTCCAGGGGCTTTAAAAGGTTTTTGTGCCCATAACAGCACATCTATCTAATCTACATTGGTCTGCTCACTTAAGAACACTAACTGGTAGAGATAAGCACAGGTTTCCAGTTTCTTACCTGGAGGGCAGTGGTTAGATGGTTTATGGGCACGATGACCTCATGCTGCTGCCAACTTCATCCTCTTATTCTGGGTGCTTGCATAAATGTCTGAAGTTGTACTCGTCATATTAGCAGCCAGCTGAAATGCTGGCCATGCCATCCACTCACTTCCTTCGCAGGAACATGGAGGGAAGCAACGGTAATCAGCGCTTTCAGCAAGTGCTAAGGAGAATGAGGAAAACAGCGTGAGCAAAACACAGTGACTTCAGTAGGGCATTTTAGTGCACAAATTCAGTTTGCTCTTGAGGTTCAAGAACAGAAAATCTGAGTCCATGAGAATCATGCAGAAAAAGACAAGAGTCCAGCTCAAGTAAAGATTCTCCTAGACACTGTTACAGAGAGATATTTCATATCATTTATTTAGACTATTTATGAGAAAATCTACTGTGTATCTGGGGCCTCCAGATTCTTCAGCCTCCTTTTGCCTATCAGTCTTACCTATTGTGGTAGTGTGGCTATCTCACATCACTTACTGATTCAAAGGAAAATGGCTGGATGTGGATGTCGAAAAACAGACAACTGGGATAAACAGGGTAAACTGGGATCCTTGAACCCAGCAGCTGAGCTGAGAATATTCTGCAGGACCCTGCATTGCCACTAAGCCCAGGGTACAGCTGCACTGTTCTTGGTAAGAAGCTAGTCTGGGCCACACCAGGCGCTGACAGCATTTCAGCAGCATCACTCTATAGATGGGTGAACAACAGGTGACAGTCTCACCTGTGGGTCTGACCACCGTGTGCAAATCCTATGCTCATACCAGAAATTTTGATCAATCACTGCTCTGTTAGTGCATGCAACTTCATCTACAATAAAACATATTGCAAAATCCTCTTAGTACACCAAGCCTGTCTTCTACCAATTAAAATAAGTAGATAAAGCACCTGTGGTTAGTTTGAAAAAGTAAACAGCAGGCAGGTGAGTGTGGCACATGCCTGCTGTTTTTGCCATTCCTTCTCTTTCACATGATGAAGACTATCCATATTTGTAAAGGAAGGTATTACAAACTAAATGTTCAAGTTTTCTGTGATGCCAGCAATTGTTTTAAGCCTGGTTCTTGTCCTTTTTATCTCTCTTACAAATCTTGAAGGGAATAGGATTCATCAGTACACAAATGGCCTTTATTTCTGGCTGTTAAAAACCTGATGATGAGCAACATTTTCAAGGAAGAAAAAGAAGTCAATTTCCGAAGCATGTGCAGAGTTAACGTCTACAGTAATTGCGACTAAGTACGGTAGAGCAGAGATGCACTGCCAGCTGGAGCCAGGGATTAAAAAGGAAACATCTGTGCTGAGATTATAGGAACAGAGGAAGCTGTGGGAAGGAAGGAAGCGAGAATGCCCATGTAGGTCCACCTACCTCATTTGAACTTCTCCTTTTCCCCATGATTTTTAATGTTTTCCTCTAGCTAAATTCTACATATTTACCATCCTGTACAAAGAAAAGACTGTCCTATTTCTCTGCTAATCGACCTTTCCCTTATATTAACTTAATGACCACACGTTATTAAGATGAATCCTAAGCATTGGGATTTAGGTACATACTCAAAATTGAGCAGGCTTTTAGGTGATTTGCTGAGCAAGGATGCCTTCAGGTGTAATGACTTGAGGTGAAACTTTTGGCCTCAACCGACTTACAGTGAGTCTAACTTCAGATCTGATGAAAATTGTATTTTCTTCAAGAATCAGAATTTTTAAATTTGTCCTTTCTTTACAAACTTTCTTACCTAAGTTCCTACTACAACAGTGATGCAATGCCACAAGAGATGCATTCGAGTAAAATAACAAAAACTTTAGAGGCCAAGCAAAGTAGTAAGGAAAATGTTAAGTTTCTAAAACAACTTTATAAAAGACAGCTAGCAAAAATGTACACATCCACACACATTGAGCTAATCAGCTTATATTCTAATGAAACATCTTGTGTTGCTTTTATCCCTCCCAGCCTCCCAAAACTAAAGATTTTGAACTTTGAGTTAGATTTGCAGAAATTGCCTGTTGTACAGGACAGGTCAAAAAGGGATTAGAGAGGTCTTTACATCTGCTTTTTTTTTTTTTTTTTTTTTTTTTTTTCTCCTCTTTTTTTTTCCTCTCTCTTCTGCTACTTCAGTTGCCTTTGAACTCCCGTTCCTTGGGAGCTCTGGTGAGGTGAAGACATAGGGATGAAGGAATTGAAGGCTGGGAGAAGAAGGGAGGGGAAAAGGGAGAAAAAGCAAGAAGGGAATTACTCCTTTCAAAAATAAATAAATCAATAAAAAAGCACAGAAGTATTACTTTAAAAAAAAAAAAAAAATTCCCAGAGCCAGCACACACACTCCATTTCTACTAATCGGATTGTGATGTGTTTGCCTTTAATATGTGCAGCCAGCCCCTATGCCCTGCCTTGTGCACATGTCATGTCCTTTTAACATCAGCAGCCACTGGCCTGATTCTCAGTCCTTGATAACATGTTCCCAAGTAGTATCGTGTAACGGGGGGAGAGCAGGGAGAGAAGTGGGGGAGAGGAGCCAAGGCTGGCACAAGTGATCGGTGCCTTTGTTGAGAAACTACAGACAATTCTCTTCTAATCGACAAATGTTGCATTTTATCTCAATTCTTTGTTTCTTGTTGATATGTCAAACAGAGGCCACATCAGCCATAAAACAAAAGGATGGATTCGAAGCAGAGCTTTTCCTTAATCCCCTCTGCTCCTTGCTCGCTCGCCCTGCTTTCAGCAGATTTTCAATATCATTAGTTTCTCTGATTGCATGCAGTTTTCTGTTCCTTTTTTGGAGATGAAAGAGCAGTCAGGCTCCTCAAAAACTTTAATGAGTCCAAAATAGAGAATTTTGGAATTCTATGATTGAATAATTGAATCCTAAAAGAGGGCAGTGTGGTTAGAAAGGCCGGAATGAGCCAGGACGGACACCTGCTTGCTCCATCCTCTCTCAGGCCACATTCCCATTTGCTACAACACTTCTGAAATAAGTATTTTCACTTCTTTATTTTAAGCAATTTTTAAAATAACTAGATTTTTTTTTTTAGAATAATCATTAAAATAGTAGTGGCAATCCAGCTGGCATCTGGATGAAGCCCAAAATACATTCTACAGACCATGCTCTTGTGGTGTGCATTTGCTTTTACAGACAAAAATGCACCCAAACCATCAATCTCCAGCTCTGTGAATTGTGATACAATACCAGTTGTCTCCCAAGAAATTCCATAAGGTTTGAACTTGGACATATGGCATGAACTAATGCCCCACAAAAAGAAAAGAAACTGAATAGAAGGGAGCAGTGGTCTTTGAGATTTCTTCCCCTTCTCAAAAATATCCCACCTGCCCACTTGAATTACACTTGAATAACATCCACCTTATTTTTAAGAATTCTCTGCATAGGTGAAATAACAAATTAAAATGTATGTTTACTTCCAGAAATCAAACAAGACCAGGACACCATGGAACAGACTGTACACCTGTTCTGAAGTCACATCTGAACAGCAGATCATTTTCCCTCATTTTTTTTCCATTTGATATGTAGAAAGAGAGCAGTGAAGTTTGGGATACATGAGCCTGCAAATTACATCAGACTTTGAGGTCTCACTGGTTGACTCTCCAGGGCTTATGTGAACTAAGTGCACACTGGGTTTGCTCAATGGAACCCTCTCCTAAATGCAGTTTCTTACGGTGTTCCTGGTGTGTCCATATTGGTGTGAATAAGAGAAACTTTCTGGTTCAGTGAAGATGCAAGTTTGTCTGCAAAGTTACTCAGCCAACATCTACAACATTTCCACTTAAAAATGAATGAAAAGAGTTGCTGGACTTTGACAGTTCAGAACCAACAAACTCACCCACAGTGGCATTTCTTGAAAATTGAACTCCAGAGTAATGTTCAAAGATGAGATCACTCCTTGAATATCCTAAAAAAAAAAAAAAGGTGAATAAAAGCACAGTTTCATCCAGCAGTGATTAAAAAGAGAGATCAGATTCATGAATCTGAGCTAGAAAAGAAAGCTGATGACCTTCCTCAATTAAGCCATAAATGTACCAAACTCTTCCTTGTAAAGAGGCATTTGTGGCACTGTTCTTTGTAATTCGTGGGATGTGGCATTTATAGAGGCCAGCCTACATCTTCTGTGGGACTGCAAGGGCCCCAGACAACCAGTCGGGTGTCAAGCATGTACCTGCCTTCAGCATTTCTCAGAAGCAGTAGCTTTAAGTGTGTAAGAGGAGGCATCCTACGGCTGGCCCTATATACATATGGGGGCCACAGTTTTTATCATTTCATACATCTGAACTGTCTTTAAACTCTGACCATCTCTGTGGGCAAAAGAAAGTAACCCAAAGCTTACAACTAAGTAGACAGATGCTGCAGAGAGCAGAAGTGCACCAGCATGGACCATTTCATAGAAAACCTGCAAATGTAAACTTATAAATATCCTTGGGAGTGGAGGAACATGCTAGCACATGGGAGCAGAGCACTCAACTCACTTTCCTCAAGAAAAACACTAATAGCGATAAAAATATCAAACCAATGTGAACTACTGAGGAAGAAAAAAAAGCCCTAAATCCTTAAAAGAGTAAGGACCCAGGCTGATGCAGCTTGAACCATCAATTAGGTCCACCCTTGACCTCTGTGTGATTGGCAGATTTGCACATCCTGAACTCCTAAACCTCTCTGGGAGAGGAGTTGTGGTGCTCGCTGATACCCACAGGTTCTGCTGCGTGGGTTTAAGCGGCATTGGCACCACTGATGCTCTCATACCTGCGAGCAGAGCCCCCGCACCCCCATGTACCAGGCAGCAGAGCAGCTACCAGCACGATCCTGCCAGCAAAGCCCTGCAATTCCCTTGGCAAGTGAATAGTTTTCCCTTTTATCTCTTATTAAAGGGGATCAGGTGTTTGCCCATGAGAAATGCACTCT
Source organism: Penelope pileata (assembly GCA_013396635.1). NCBI lineage: Eukaryota > Metazoa > Chordata > Aves > Galliformes > Cracidae > Penelope > Penelope pileata. The sequence goes on from WBMW01002035.1 coordinate 801,275, forward strand.
GAGCTACAGGATTTTTTTTTTCCTCCTCAAATATGCCCATAAACTAGATATGTGTCTGTTTAAATAAGCATAAAATTATGAGAGTATCCTGCAGCAAAACAAGACAGCAGCGTTCAGGGTAGCACGGATGAAAAAGCCCATTCTTCTCTCATTCTGTGACTTTGCTGGTGAACTTTGGGCCTGTGGAGACTTTTCAAGGGCATGAAGAAGGGGCCCTACAGTTGCCAAAGTCTTTTTAGAACAACCTTTAAGATGCATTTGGTCAGAAAGCAGCTGTGTAAGTGATGTGATCTGTATTTACATGCACATATAACCTCTCCCTGCTATGCTGGCAGCTACAATGAGAAGGCATAGTGTCTCTCCCCAGGTTTGAGAGTATGCCCTGCACTTTTCCAGACAACAGAGGACTCTGCTATTCTCCGATCCGAGGCTGAAGAGCATCATTAGTCGCGCCGGCTGCGGGATCCTCCTGTTCTCCAGCCTTCTCATTTCAAAGCCTTTCATTTCCCGAGACAGCTGCAAGGTGTCCCTTCAAGGATTTTGCTGTTTTTGATTTATGCTTTTATACACTCGCATCTCAATTGAGACATCTCAGCCTCATTCCATTTCTGACCTTACACCATAAAACCGGACTGACCCTCCATCTCTCAGGACTGGGCTGGCTTCCAGCCCGGGTTATGGAGCAGCAGAGGCAGAGCACAGCAACGCACACGAGATGCTCTGTGTAAAGCCACTGCAGAGCCCAGCCAGCCACTGCCAGCCGTTCTTCTCCACCCTCTGAACTTCTGACACTGCTCTTGTTTTTCCGAGGCGTGCTTTGGATTCGCTTTATTCTCCTGAGAAATTCCTGTCCGCGCCGAGCACGGAGGCCCCGCAGATGGCGTGGAAGCGGATGACACAAGATTGAGATCTGCAGACAATACCAAAAATTGCCATAAATTATTATTTATTTATTTCAGACAAAAAAAAAAA
>WBMW01002035.1:802264-918951 GCA_013396635.1 Penelope pileata
AAAAGAAACCCACAGTGATTTCAGCTAGCAGCCAGCTTGCTGGCAGCGAGTTGGAGTTCCTGAGGGCCAGACACCTGTTTCTGGTCATTGTTCTGCCTCTACCACACCTGTAAACACGTGAGCACACAGTGAGGATATCCAGGTATTCGATCTCCTCCAAATGTGAGGCAATGCCCAGGGGTTGACACTTTTGTGCTGATTAATCTACGAGTGAAATATACTCTAGAGGAATAAATTAATGCTTTCTCATTACAGCATCACTTTTTTTTTCAAAAAAAAAAAATAAATGTTACTAGAATAGCTGCACTCTCATACTTCAACTGAAAAAACCACTGCCATGCAAATTTCCTACCAAAATTCCTTTCCCTTTCAGAAAGTCCGTGCTCTGCTCTACATAAGATGCTTCTCTCAAATGAACACCTTTAAAAAATCTGTGGGAAAGAGGAGAAAAGCAACTCTCATTCAGGAGAAACGGAGGCAATTTGGGTCCATGTAGGCTGCATTACCTTCCAGCTACGAAGCCAGTTAAATAAACCCCTAAACAGTCTTTAGTACTTGCTTAAATAATAAAGGTGAGTGGGGGAGAGGTTTTTGAAGCTGGAAGTCTATAACATCTCTACTCCTGTCCTATTCAAGAGCCACCCTTAGCTGCTGCTGATGAGAGCAAAATTGGGAGCAAGTAATAAAACCATCCTTCTTCCTCAATAATGCCTTTAAAACATATAAGTGCCAGTTGAATTAGCCTATTTATAAGACTTCTTTTTTCCCCCGACTGTAAACTCCTAATGACTCTCCGTTACACAATGCAATTCAATATGACTCAAGCTTCCAGGGGTCTTGAACCCCTCTAGATAGTGTACCACAAAAGTGATTTATAAACTACAGTCTGAGAAAGTCAGAGACTGAAGTGATTTGAGAAAATAGTTCGGGCTTGTAAGTGAATACAAGTGCTATGAATTCCAATGACAGAATGATACCCGCCCCCAAACCTTTTCCTATAGTCTCATTTCATACAACGGAGGGAAAGGTGGTGTTAAAAGAAAAGTGGGGTGCGATGAGAAAGTCCAAAGGGGAAAAGAAAATGAAGAGCTGTATGGTGAGGGCTAATCAGTCGTACACCATGAAAAAGTGTAACAAGAGCCTGTTTGCATAGCAAATCATATCTATGAAGCTGGGCAGCTCTGAGTGGAGCACTCTGGCTGAAGAAGTGCTGGAAGGGAGGTGGGGAAGGAGGTAATAAAAGCAGAGACCATGGATAAGCTGAACACAGATATCAGGTGTATCACTGGAGGAGAAAAAGACATATTTGTCATTCCTCCCCCAGCAAATAAGTGGGGAATAAATCTATATCTTCTTTTTTTATTTTTGAGAAGGACTTTATATCTCAGAAGTTATTTTAGATTGAATGGAAAAAAAAAAAAGAGTAATAATCCCTAAGCAAGCAGTTGCTTCTTGCAAGACAGATTTTCCTATCCAAATTTCAACATGGGGTTGTTATTTTGGAATCCGTTCCCTTCCCCCTCTCCCCTTATCGCCTCTCCCCGTCTTTCACTCTGAGGCGTTTGGTCTAAAGACAGCCAGGGAGCTAAATATATATTAATTAGAACTCTTGAGGCTGCCATCAATGAGATACAATTATCCCAAACTGTTGCTATTACAGGCTCTGATAGCTTCATTTAAATTCCTGAATAAAACATGAAATATCTTTAATGAGAAATGAATATAGTTGTCAGGAGGGAGTAGTTGTGATATTGTTACTAGTTGAGATATAGAAGATGAAGACATAATATGAATACCTTCGATTTTATATAAAAATGATGGCTGTTAGGAAAAGACAGATCCCCCTTTAGAGACTTCATTTAGGCTGCACATCAAAAAACACATAAAACAGCAACATCTCTCTTGTAAGGAAGCTCTGCCTTCCCAAAGGCAGCTGGCACTCCTGCCCATATGCAAACAGGATCTGTTAAAAGGTGTAGGGGTAGGGAGAAACACCGTCCCGTTAAGGTAAACAAATCATGGGGAGCTCGCTGAAATATTCCTGATGTTACTCAGTGGCTGATCAGGGGGCTCAGCATTGGAAACACCCACTCTCAACTACACAGTGCCTTGTTTTTCTTCATTCTTTCTTTTTTTATTTTTCTTATTTTTCTTATTTTTAAGACAAATGCCAGCAAGGGAGCAGGGATGCTGTTCTCTCTCCCTTTCAAGGCAACTGAAAGACACAAGGCCAGGCCAGCAAAGAGCAGTTCTTTAAATCACACTGTCAGGGAGATGGGAGCTGCAGCACCTCCTCATTCCTCCACGGTTGTGTGATGGACTGCACTTCTCGGACTAAAAATTCACCCTTGAGCTGCAGCGGAGGTCTCCCCACCTGCTGCTATTTGACTGAATTTACGATGACTCTTTCCATACAGCTCATTTATTTGTCCCTCCTTTGGTTACAGTGAGCTCTTCCATGTTCTTTGGACTTTTCATCCAGGAGCGTTTCCAGCATAGCTGACAGACAAGATCTGAGGCCATGGGGAGTCCCATGTCGCCCCGTGCCAACGCACACCGCAGTGCTCAGCTCCAGTATCTCCCCTGAAAAGCGGCTGCTTTAGGGTGGAGCACAGCAGCACTGTAGCAGCATGCACCGTCACTTGTACTTCAGCTTAGGTCACGAAGTGGAGATGATTATCATACTAATTGAAAGGGCATGGGAAATATTAAGGAAGCAGAATATAATTATCCAAACTGGAAATTGCCAGGTCGTTCTCCATTCTTGTGGGATCCTCTAGTGACCATGGAGTATGGTCAGGACCTCAATTTAAAGTCTCAGTACAAGTTTGCATCAAGCATTTTTACATTAAATCAATTAATATGTATGCGCCAAATATTATTTTTAAGATGGCAGGAGTGTAGCAGCTCAGTTTCTTCTACAAGCATCGGTTTGCATTTATTCTCTAGACACAGAGATAGAAAATTATCTCAGGGATACAATTCAATTTCTCTTAATCAACACCTCTTTGCTTCACCGAGTAAAGCATGTTTAATCCATTTAGAGCTAGTAGTCAAGGAATGCATGCTGTAATTAATATTTTCCTGAAGATGTTTATACATGACAGTATAATAAATTAAACAAAGAAATAACTAGAGTGAAGAGCTTCTAAGTGTCTCTGCCAGACCAGACCAGAAGAGATACTTCTGTGGGTTCTGTTTCTGTTCCACCTGTTCATCCAGGGAGATTTCAGCTTCAAGATAAGACCTTATGAGAGGTAAAGGGAATGCATGTATCTTAAGTGTCTCCTGTTGATAGCAGCTCATGGTGTGAAGGACTCTATAGTCATGGCAATGAATCGCAGGGTCTCAAAAGTTGCCCTTCCAGCAGCAATGAATCAAAACTTGCTGGCCAATGTCTAAGATGAGAAAAAAGTTATCTAATGTACCTTAAGGCTTATTCTACCCTTGCCTTTTCCCAATATATGAAAACAGCCACAATTCAACTCTCCCAACCAGCCACAAAAGACCTTGGAAGAAGTCGAGATGTCACTGGACCAAGAGTACAACACAACCAGTACAGTGCAAATACACTTTGAGCAACACCTGAACATCAGCCGAAATATTTATGCCACATTCATATTCCTCAGATTTGTATGAATAATAACTCTTTCTGGGATCAAAAGCCAACTTTAAGGTGAAATATTGCAGCTCAAAAGCAAAGAGGTTTTATTAACAAGCAAATCCTTTTATAGCAATTTTGGGATCCCCTCCAGGTATTCAAAATTGCTGAAGCAAACACTTGCCCCTCACTGCATAAGTCATCTTTAAGGAACAGAATTAAAGACCTCAGAGCCCAACACTGCAAACGTCAAATGCAATTTACAGCCCTTGAATCAGTGTAACCAGAGCAATATCCAATTATACTCATTTTATTTATATAGTTTATTTTCCCAAAAAAATAATTTGATGTTCTTAAAAAAAAAACTGGATTAATAGCCCGGGTAACTGAACCCATCTATCAACACAAGTACACAACAAAAACAGTGACTCTGCAGATTTTTCTCTTTACTGCTTGTTTTAACATGGCACTAAGAAAGAGCATGCCTGCAGAGTGACGAGACTCCCCAGAGCCCCATGCATTATTTTTACCCTTTCTGGAGACGACGTCTTTGGTGTCAGCTGCCTATGACCAGCTGCGGTGGGGATGCTCTGATGGAAGCAGGCATTTTTCCATGGGTAGTTGACTGCAGTGACTTTCTGACATCCCCTTCCAGCTGCTCAATTCTGAAGCTGCATTTAAAGGGCAGAAAAGGAAGAAAAAATATACTTTTACCAAAAGATGGACGTTTACCTCAAAATCATGGGTTTTCTCCCTTCACTAGGTTTGACCCAAGCTCTCCCTCTTTTCCCTCATCCCAGTCGCTTTCCTGAGCAGGATGTTTCACAGCACCGCTGTGTTCAGACCTTGGTAGGTTGGGGATGTATTCGTGGCAATGAAGGAATGTTTTTGGGAGATAGCTACAACCATGTGCACGAGAAAGCCCCCCAGCTTCTTTCACTCCCCATAAAACTTCTCTCAAATTCATCTCCAGCTCCTGCTATGCTGGAACAAGAGGGATTGGGCAGAGTAGCCAACTTGTGCTCAGATGAGACTCACGCATATTCCTCACCTCAGCCAGATGTTGCTCTTATTCTCTTTTCCATTGCTCTCTTAATTAAAAAAAAAAAAAAAAAAAAAAAAAAAAAAAAAAAGGGAAAAAAGGTCCCTTCTGACTGAACATACCTGTTTGCTCTTATGTCGTGGGAAACCAAACAACAAAGCACTTTGAACTGCTTATTGTTATGGCTTGGGGACAAGATTGCAGCTCTAAGTTTTTAAAGCAGCTACTACGTTTGTACCACTAAATACAAATGATTTTAATAATCAGCTTTTTATTTGCTTCTTTCAGCAGGGTGCCTCATCATTACCTTAACAGTAATAATACCCGCTTTTCATTTGCTAAATGTTATTATGATTATTATTCAGAAGCTTTACTATAATTAACTAACCGAGCCTCACAACACCCCTGTGAGTCAGGTGAAGAAAGAATTATGACCCCCTCATTTTTCACCTGGAAACACAGCAAAGGGGAAGCAAAGTATCATAACACAGAGGAGGCTTGGATGAAAAACCAGTGGTTCTTGCCTCAAAATCCCATACACAAATCACATCTTGAATTGTCTGCCTCCAGCTCAGCACCCAGTGCTTCTGTCAGCTCAAATGCAGCAAGATGACGTTTTGGAAATCCGAAAACAAAACAAAATAAAACACAATAAAAAAAAATAAAATAAAGCAAGGGATGGGGAAGTGGAAAGGAAAAGGAAGAAAAGAGACATGGCAATCCCTAACAATGTGAGACACTTGCTTTCTGCAGTTTAACAGCCTCCTTTGGCAGCTCCTGCTCCCAACTGGTGTTGGTGCCTGAATTCTGAATGCTCACGTTCGGTGCCTGCATCGTGCACATCTGTATCTATACAGGCGACAGCTTCTGTCTATAATAGCCACCTGTGAGACCAGGGAAAGGCATTAAAAATTAAAGAACTGCAGACGAGATTGGAAGCCAATCTTGGGTTTATAGACAGGGAAGTGTTTGACAGGTGGTCTCTGTGCAAGAAGTGGCCTTAGAGACACATTTCTCTTGATTTTATTTTTTAATTAACTTTTATTCTCAGTATTATCTTGTCCTTTTTCCCTTTTTACTTTGCTCCTCGCTTCCAGCCTGGAATGCCATTAAGCACACCCATCTCACACAGTGCAATTAGAGGTACCTTCAGCATTGCAGTCCAACTTTATGGAGCCTTCCATCCCTGCCGTGATGCCAACCATCCACCCAATAAGCTTTTCCACAGACCTTGATGTAAACAACAGCCACACTGCAGGGCTTATCATCTAGTTAAGTGGGTTATCTTATAACCCAGCAGCACTTCCAGCAAAGCCCATATTTACGGGGGCCGCTCAGTGAGGAGCAGCAGCCCAGTCCCTGGGTCAAGCATTTGCCTGTTAAGCTCTTCCACATGTGCCATCAGGCCCTTCCTGTTTGGGTTTCGTGTACCGGTTTTTTGCCCTTCGCCTCCCATAAAAACAGATGACCTTAGAGGGACCAGGAGGGCCATCTCCATCACTGTCTGCAGGCTCAGACTGCACCTCCTGCCATAAAAATGCTTCCTCACCTTCCCTCCTGCTCAGCTCTCGCATTCCCACTTTCAAGTTAATTATAATAACACATCTGCAGCCAAACAACAGAAACCTGTGTGTCCCCTCCAGACCCCCCCGGCTTTGCTTCACTGACTCCTCCAAACCCACCGCGTTTGGACGGGAGCACTTAACCTTCTGCAGAATATCTTTATGCTCCATTTTCCTTTCCATTAGGAAGGAGATGAAAGCAAGCAGAGGATGCTTTTGTACAGCTGCTCCTGCTGCCAACAGATGTGCTTTCCCAAGTTTATATCTGTTTTAAGTGTAGACTTGAATACTTCTGTGTGTGAGGGGTTTTGGGGTGGGAGGGATGCTAGGTTAATGGTTGGACTTGATGATCTTAGAGGTCTTTTCCAACTAAATGATTCTATGGTTCTACAGATGCACCTTAAGTGACGAAGTGTTTATCCTGTTGTAATGGTTTATATCCAGATCAGAGCAATTTGTACTTTTTCTATCCTCCAGCTTCTTAATGAAGACTATGATAACCAAACCTGCTGCACTTGTATTTTGAGTGCCATTTTCCAATTTCTCTACAGGCATAGCAAGGCAAGATTCAAACTGCTGGCATCTTTCACCTGAGGAAAAGATCCATGATTGACCTGTTAAGCTTTTACAAGGTACTCACTGCTCTTCTCACAGTTTGAAAATCATTTCTGTTTTTTTTTCTAAGAAATCATCATAATGGTGAGGAAAAAAGATTAGTGTATATATTTAAATCCACTAAATACATAATAAAAATAAACTACTAACAATAAACTAATAACAACAACAATAATAAAAGAGTGAAAACTAAGACTAGAAGCTTCTATTTGGAGAGCAGAAGATCCTGCCCATGCAGCTGATGAGCACCAAGGCTTTCCTCTGTCTATTTGTATCCTTCACGTCCATGCTGTGTCCCACTGACAGTCAGTGCTGAAACAAAGCTTGGGAAGCTCTGAGTGCACAAAAAATGGTTCTAATAAAAGCTTTCTGCACTGTGTCTTCCCAGGAGGCTCTTCACCCACCACAGAGACACAGACACGTCTGGGGTAGACAGCAGCTAAGCACAGCATAGAGCTGAGCTGACGGATGTATTTTAGGTAGAAAGATCCTGTTTGGAAGCCATTCAGCCCCGTGACTGCTCTTGCTCATATGCTGTGCTGTAAGTGTGGCTGGTCATGACCTCTGTTTTCCATCTCAGGTTAGAGGAAGGAAAGTGGTGCCAGGACTGGCAGGGAGGCGGTGCTGGGGTGGCCAGGGGGTCAGTGCAGGACCTGAGCACCCCCTGGCTCTGAGCTGACTTCTTGTATGACTCAAGGCAACTCATTTAATCTCAGTTTCCCATTTGTAAACTCAGAGTGTCACTGCGAGTGCAAATACTGCTGGGGCAGGGAGGTGCTCAGCCACAGCAGCAGATGGTGAGGATTGAGAGGAACCAGTGCTCCACTCCCAGGCACTGAGCCCAGCCAGCTCAGGGTGATGTTCATGGAGATATAGGATATCAAGGCAAACACTTGTCCCTCTTCAGTGCCGTCAGGACGACATCAAAGCCGCATGCATCTCTTTCTCCCTCTCCCTTCCCTTATTGCACCAGAGGCTCAGAGATGCTGGCTCTGGCTCACCAGTCTCATTGTATTAGCTTGATAAACCACCCGCTTACCTATAATTCAACAGACTGTAAAAACCCTTGCGGCTATTGCATAATAAGGAAAATAAATAATAATACGTCTTAACAAGCATCAGTTGAAATAGCCAGGATTTGATGGGCCTGGCGATAAACAGCAGATTTGCTTTCCCGGGAACATGAAAAAACTAATCAGATTTAGTTGGCAGCTATGAAATCACGGCTGATGGGAGGCTGGGCGCCGGCTCACGCAATCCCCCATCACCCTAACAGAGGGCACCAGAAAGGGATGGTGTGCATGTCCCCATGCTGGACACAGTGCCCTGGCAGCTTTCCATCCCCTGGACGACGGCTGCTGGGCTGCGCAGCCCAGACAGCAGTTTAACCCGAGGGTCAGAGGGCAGTCAGGCGTTATCTACCGGCTGCGCGCATTTCCTCCGCATCTGTGGCTCCAATATTCCCGAAAAGACACTGACGGGAGGGTGAGAGCTAATGGGAGCTCCTCCGGTATTTAGAAATGTAAAGGGCTGCATTCATTTTTAATGATGTTGGGAACTCACTTTAAAAACAAAACAAAACAGCAAGAAAAAGCAACAAAAACAAAAGCAATCAACATCAATTTACATAGGGTGAGAGAAAGAAAAACACATTTAACCTTCCCTACCTGATTTTTTGGGACTTGCAGCTGCCAGTCAATGAGAGTATTGCTGTGTGCTTTAAGTACAATGCAATTTTCTGTATAACATTACAATTATGGGATGGCTCATACGGTTGTGCCTTGGACATACTATATTACACTTTCATTGCACAGGACCAAAATAACTCCTACCCTATTAAGGTAAAATCCATCATCGTCTCCTCCCTATTGCTCAGCACAGATGGTGTTTGGCAGACCCTTATCGGTTTACATGAAACGTAGGGCTAGCTTTTGAGCTAAGCACTTACTTGGTGCATCCTTAAGATGCCTTAAAGCCACTTCTGCTTTCCAGCCTGGAGCAGCCCTACATCCAACTGCACTGATATCATCCACAAAACCAACAGGGAGCTGCTGCAGCACCCTGCAGCCACGCAGGCAGATGGGGTCTTGATCATTTCCCACCTGCCAGGGAGCAGAGGTCCCTATGGGGCTCCTTTGCCACCAGTAATCCTTTTCCAGTGGGTGAAGCCCCCTGGGACCAACTGTCCCACTGGGAGCTTTGCTTTGCATTAACCAGGGCTGCCAAGCTGCTATTGCTGCTGCAGAGCACAGGGCTGAGCTCTGTCATAAGAAAGAAATAAAGCCAGGTGCAATTACCCTTGTGCAGTTGAGCTCCTTTTATTGATTATGCTACAGCGTTAATTCTATGGTAATGCAGCTGCGGATGGTGCCAGGATGACTGTCTCCAGCATAGGATGCTCCAACCTTTTTAGGTATTCTGCAATTGAATATTTTTTCTTTTGCTATCTTTCGTTTAAGATGATGAAATCTAAACATTTAGAATCCAAATACTAACTGTTTGGGCACAGACCAAAAAGTTTTTCATATATGCTAAGCTAATATAGATCTCACCAAAAACCAGTAACTAGAAGACACCTCCTAAGGACTATTCACTGATTCTTATGAGTCACGTTGGTATTTGCTGGTTCCTTCCTACCCATATCACAAAGCCGTCTCTATAATTAACATCTTCACTAGCATCCCTCGTGGAAAGATAGCCAATACCAACATAACCTCTTCATCTTAAAGGTGACGGAGATTGATGAAGTCATTTTCCATGCCCTGTGTCATTTCCCTCCCCAACTACAAGGCTGGTCCATCAGAAAATAGCCTCATGGGTTCTTGTCTAGACTACCCTTTAATTGACTCGAGATACAGGACTTCCGCCATTTCTCCAGGGAGATCATCCCACAGCCTGACAGGCCTTGCTGCCAGGAAACATTTCCTGATGCTACCCCTACATTGTCATTGCCCAGTGGCATGCCAAAGCTACAGTCAGCTAATGCCTTCTACAGGAAAGCTGTACATTCCAGACATCCCACCTTGCACATACAACACACTTCCACCAGTCCTGCTAACTTCCATTTGACAAGGAGTAAATATTTCTTCTAGACCAATGTAATTATTTCCATTTACTCCCCTGCCAGTGCTTCTCCGTAAGCTTGACTAGCAGTGACAGAGGGAATAAGAGTTTTCGGAAAGCCATGAAAAGTAAAGTCACATATTTTTAATTTATTATAGGGCCAAAAAAAAAAAAGAAAAAGCTTATGCTTTGCCTTTAATAAAATCAAAATTCAGAATCTAGAAAAATGGCTTTATTAAATGATTTTTTTCAAAAGAAATCAATTTAAATTCATTTGCTGTTGAGGTAATCACATAAATAGTGAACAATAGGTTAATGAAGTAGTGATAAGTATATTAATAATGAGCATATCAATTGTTATGGGCTGTTCAATAGTGTACTTATTAGGTTTATATTCATCTACACTACTAAAACTGATGTGCTTTTAATAATCTATAACATGTTATTCATGACTTGAGTATTCTTCTCTATTAATAATTTACTAATGCTTTATAAACTATTTATAATTGCATTCTTCATATAAAAATATGATCTTTGATCTAACAGCAAACGATAACTTGGGACAGTCCCTGTTGGACTAAACCGGCTAAGCAGAGGAAACCACAACAGAGCTGCTGAAGCACCATCTGTGCAACCCACAGTCCCCAGTATTTGCTTCAACTGGTTTTGTGGCTCTTCAGAAACCTGAGAACCAACATGAATGGAATTTTAATTTTGCATAACTCAGTAGCAAAATGTTCTTAGAGAACAACCAGTGCTCCTATTTGAGTTTCAAAATCCCTTTTTCACCTCCGAATTTGAGACATTAGGAACATAGGTTAAGGGACCTCCTGAACTATAATTATTTTATAATTATTACAGAACTGTGACTTCTTTTCAACTTACCAGTCCTGTCTAGGCACAAGACAACACAAGTTGTGATGAAAATGGTTGGAGAGATACAAAGAAAAGGTGTAATGATATTTCATCAATAGAATAAGGTCCGTCATTGAACTGGTATTGCCATACCTGTCCTCTTCCCAAGATCTGTCGGTCTCTGGAAAAAGGAAAGTCACAATCTTAAACAATATAATCTGTGAAATGCCACACAGGAAAGAACAAATCTGGCTTATTGTTCAGGCAAGGAAAGGCTGGAATACATTAGAGGAGGAGTTTTTACTAAAACAAAAAATAACGGTGTCAGTGTTGAAAAGCACCAGTAAAAATCTGTGGGAATATTTCATCTGGTTCTGCTATCTTTAAGAACAAACTTTGTAAAAAGAACAGGGAAGGGTACCAATACATTACAGGAATGCAATGGTTCACTTATGAAGAGATTAAGGGGATTTATCTTGTTTAACCAGCTAAAGATTAAAAGAGGTTCTAATGACTCTTCTTAAATGTATTTGGGATTCAGGAGGGTGGGGCCAGGAGAACAGCGAAGAAAGAGAAGATTATGTAGGTTAAAGGACTCTACTGGAACTAGATCAGTTGCTTATAGATTGGCCATGAATAATTTTACCATGAAAATTGATGAAGAGCATTGATTATTTGAGCATAGAAAGCCTGGGATTGTTTTCTACAATTAAGATGTCAGAGAAAGGAATTTGAAGTGGAAGCTTTTGCGAGGGACTATATTGCCAAAGAGACAAGAATCTTGTATGTCAACCCCAAGGAGTTGAAAGGGAGATTGGATCCCTATTTATTTGCGTTGTACTTATCTTATGCATCAGATTTCTGTCGTTACTTCTGGAAAACGAGAAGGATTTATCCCATACCACTGTTGGGTTTTTGCAGGGTTATGTGGCTTGTCTGGGTTCGGTTTTAGCCTTTCTTTGAAGTAATGCTATCGGCTACTGCTAAGAGCAGGATGAAGAAAGATGCGCTGATACACTTACAGATCCACACATCTCCAGTTTAGATGGAGGCTGGAACTGATGGATGAGCTCTTGGGAGAAGAATGCAATTTGTTGAATATACCTACACAACATAAACATGCTTTATTTCTTTAGATAACTCAATAGTACAATATATGAGTGATGGGGCAAAATAGAAAATGGAAAGAAAATCCTTCTGAGTATTTGTGCTACCTAGATTTGATTTCAGACGCAATCCTTATATGCTAGAGAGATGGTCTGTCTTAGCTGGTGTCTGAATGGCCTTTGAAGGGTTGAATATCTTGGACTCTTCTGAATCAAGTTTGGGGTTACGATTTTCCCTCTCTAGAGGAGGAATAACTTCAGAAAGAGCTGAAACCGAAGCATTTGTTGTGGCTGATAGATTGGGTGATTTATCTAGTTTGGAAACAGAGTGATAAAAACACTATCACCTATTCCCCCAGAATGACGCTGAATGATGTAGAAAATTAGCCGACTTTTTTCAATAAAGTTTTTTCTTAATTATTATTATTGCCAGTTCAGTTCCATCATTCAACTATGCTCAGAAGATTACCTTTTTTCTTTTTTTTTTTATTTTTATTTTTTTTATCTTTTACCTGCAAAGTACTTTCTAACAATACTTATTGAATTTGCTGGAGGAGTGGCCCTAGTATCTAGAGTGTTCTCCTGTTCTGTCCTCCCACGCACAACTCAATCTTCCTCCACACTCACTCAGGAACAGCATCCTTCTCTTTTATGTGTCTGTACTATAAGTGGAAAGAGAATTTGACTTAAAGGAGCACTGGCAACTGCTTTTAAATCTCAAGTTAATCTGTTGTCAAAGTAATTTTTGAACATAGTTTGGGGGTTTCTTTCAAGTGAGGAGAGAGCAAGAGATCTCTTAAATGCAGGATTAATTATTCCCAGACATTATCAAAAATATAAACACAACCAGGTTGTGACAGAGCAAATGAAATTGATTTTAAACAAAAGTGAACCTGACCGCTCGCATCTCATTGCCCCCTTTGGTGAGGTGGGCTGGCTTCTCCAGGCTTCACTTCTTGTTCAACAGAATTAAGCATTAATCTGGCCACTCTTAGAGAGAGCTGCAAGATAACCCTATTTGCTCAGGCCGTCTCAACTGATTAAGTCTTGTTTCCAAACTGATTGGGAAGATGTATGAGGGTGACAAGCTTTTGTCTTACAAGATCTTCTGTAAATTCTCAGCTCTCTTTTACCACCTCCTTCTCCCTGTGAGTCAATAGAAACTCAAACAACGAATTGCAATTTAGGACCTGAAGGAAAGGCTCCAACTTCTCTCTTCCAAAAAACCTTTCTGAAATCTTCACGGCACCTCTTTCTTAATCTGCCACCTGGCATTACTCTTTTCTGCTAAAAGATGCTAAGATGTAAGCTGTGTTGTTGTTTGTTTTTAATGAAAAACATACTATTAGATTGGTTTGCATAAAAAATACCAACAAAGCAGTAAAGACAGGGTAGGGGGTTGCTAAATGCTGATGAGAGCTGAGACATATTAACCAGCTATACATGTGCTGCTATAGTCTCTGGCTTTGCAATCTCTGCTAAAAGGCTTCAAACCATTTCTCTCATGGCCTATAACGTACACAGAGCAGAGCACAAGAATGCAATTAACTCCGGCACAGATCTTCCCTGCCTGCATAGCTACATTAGGAAGGATTGCATGAGACAGATCTAGAGTTACACCAACTGCAAAAAAAAAGGTGGTGAACAGGAACCTCACCTGGTGTATTTCCAGCCCCAGAGTGTCTTCAGACCACACCAAGACAGTCTTGTCTTTGGAGATCAGCTACGAGCCATGGTCAAGGCTGCAAGTTCATGATATAGCTGAGAAACAGAGGGGCACAAGCCACCAGTAGAGTGAGATGTGTGAGGCACAAACCTCTGGCTCACTATCCCCAGCAGCACATTAACTACCCCTCCCCAGCTTCCTCCTGCCTAAAAATATTTGGGACAAAAGACAAAGTGGTCAAGAAAGATTATCCACAGCCACAGCGGTAGAGCAATTTAGAAAATCTCTGGGGATGGTCTAATTAGGCCATTGCACATTAACTCATGGCACATTGCTGGCATAACACCATTGGGCCATTGCATCAAAACACCTTAAAGCCATCTCGGAGCCTACCCTCCGGGCAGCATCAAGACCTTGTGGACAGAAAGGACAGCAAGACTACCTACGTATGACACTACTCACAAGCAGATACAATCAGCCTTGATGGAGTGTTTTGCAAAGAGGTTTCCATCAGGCGCCAGCAGCTTTTTAAATATTAACCAGCGAGATCTGCTGGCTGCCACTCTGGGATTACCGGCTCTGACACTGGTGATCCCAGTGTGTCAGCTTAATTTAGCAGCCAAATCCTGGCTCCCAGCGAGTGGCTTGCAGATGTGGATTTTAATTAAAAATATTTAATTTTCAGCTCCAAGTTCCATTTGCTCTACCTGGCAGTATGGTTGCTGGTGCTCATCATGCAAACCTCTGCAATGCTGCTCCAAGGAAACCTCAAACAGCTTCCTCTGCCCATGGCAGTGCCAAGTGGTCCCATAGAGCCCCGTTCTGTGTTCAGCCGCAACTGAAACAGAGAACTAAAAATAAACTGTTTGTGGCTCAGAGCCTGCCTTATACCAGAACAGTTCTCTCAGAGATGGGCAATATGGAAAGCGTACCTTTCTAGCTCCAACGAGATGCATCCCTTGGAGAGTCTGCTTTTCACCCACAGGAGACAAAACTCTAGGCGCTGCCCAAACCTGGGGAAACAAAGCTAAGTTTAAATTGGCACCTCAGGGTTGTAAGCACACATCGTTTGATAGCTAGCAGGCTGGGACTTCACGTGGCCCAGTGGGACCTTACACAGCTCCTTCACTGTGTTGTTTTCTTTGCCAAAAAGAAAAGGCAGCTCTTTTGTGAAAACTTGCTGTTTCGCTTTTTACTCACAACCATTTACATTACCCTGTTTCAATATTTGTGTCATGAACAGCTTTATATATGTATTTTCAGCTAACAGATTTCTACATCTGCATACATGTACCTAGTGAATCCTTAGTCAAACATGGTTGCAAAAGTGTTTAGGGCAGGTCCTAACCATAAACAAGGTTCTGTCTTTGTCTTCTGATCACATACTGCAAACAGCATACACGGTGTTTGTTCGTATGTAGACACTTTGTTTGAATATGGCAGAAAATTCGGGTATTTGGGAAGTAGTACATTATGGTTGGTTAATATCTGAAAAGATGTTTCAAGATTATAATTTACACCCTTCATTTTAAGGGAATATTTAGAAAGAACATTTTCGTTACATGGGAAGGGGGAGTAGACATCAAGAAAAGGAGCCAGAAACAAATAGGCTTCACTATACTAATATCCAAATCATTCAATATTCAAATGTTAATATTATTATGAATAACTTCAAATTTTAATTACAGAGAATATTTCAAAATATTACTGTTTACAAATTTTATTCTATTTCCAACAAGGAAGTTCATATCTCTTCATTGCCTTTCAAAAGAGAAATGAGTAATCCTAGATGCTCTAAAGAAAGTCTTATTAAAGGGCATGTACAATTCAATGTCAGTGAGAACCTAACCACAAAGACTTTGTAAACTATTTGGGGGAAGGACAGCACATGGCTGTATAGTACCTGATGCAACGGAGGCATGACATACGACCCTTATCACAAATGGAAAAACAAACATCAACAAGACAGATTGAAGAACACATCAGAAACGGTAAAAATAATGTTAAAAATAATCGCTGCTAACATTTAGCCTGGAGTCCTTTTTGCTTTGTTAGTTTATATTGACAATCCCACCTAGAAATGGGTCTGTAAGACTTCTTGACTTGTAGACAACCCATTTTGCTCTGCAGACCCCAGTGTATCTATTGTCACCCATGGGAGGGCCCCAGGGCCTCTTCTACGCTGCATCTTTGGGGACGGATCAAATGGCTCCCAGACGAGAACAGAACCAGACATTTTCCAACCAAATACATCTCAGGTCACTGAGCAATGCTCTGGTGGCTCTGCCTCTCCTGCAAATGCCCGTGCTGAGGCATTTCAATACGTAGCTTTGCCTGAGGAACCTCCCTCCTCTAGGGTTTCCGTGTTGCTGGCAGGAGGAGATGCTTGCCCCTGTCTTGGCCAGCACCACGTCCAGTGAGCTGACCGAAACCTGCAGCACAGCTGTGTGTGCTGATGTACCCAACTTCAGACTGGGGGCCTCTAGATACGCACATAGGCTTTGATCAACCAGCACTGCTAGCAAGGAAGGTAGCGATGGCAGATGCCTACGTGGGGATGAGATGAAAAGTAGAAGACCCTCTAATTGCCATGGCTCCACAATCACCGCTGATGAGTGCTTTCTGCTGTTGCAGAGCAGGAGCACAACAGGACTTACAGAGAACGAGTTTCAGACTGGACTTCAGGATGAATCACATCAGCACCTGCCTGTTGCTGTGCTGAAGACCCAGAGACCAGAGCCCCTGTGCCAAGTGCCGTAACACCACAGCAAGGCCTAGCCCCTGACTATAGCATCTTACAGCCTTAGGACACACAATTATTCATTCAGGTGAGGATTTATGCCAAGCTACTGCTTTACAAGGTATTCAGGCATTGCCACAAGTGATCACCACAGCATTTGGGGAGTCTCTCAAGACTACCTGGTGAGTGCTGGCATAAGGCCCAAAGCAAAGCTTCTTCATCGTTCCCTTCCTGACTGCCACATCAAACGATAGGGAGATATCATGCAGCTGCTCTCACTCCAGGAAAATAGCTGTATTAACCCTACAAGGGGGCAAATATCTTCTACAACCAAATCACGCTGCATGAACACCCGCAGAGTGGCTCCTAGAGCTGCCCAGAAAAGAACAGTCAAGATTTACAGAGCACCAAATCCTTGGCCCAGCCATCTCACCTGACAGACTGGGCAGTGAAAATAATGCCATGACCGTGGTTCGCATTACAGGATCCCAAACTGAGGCTCTAAGAGCCACTGATGACTTTTCTCAAATCCTGGAAAACCCAGCAACAGCTCTTGATGGATAGTAATCATCTAGAGTGTTCTCTTTCCCAGCAACAGCTATCCTTCCTGCCTGACCACGGTATGAGTGGCAGACAACCTACCCAGAAAAAGGGCAGCTCCAGATCTTTGTCCAAAGCCAGGCAGTTTCTTCTTTCTTGTTCAGAAAATGGCACAAGTTTAATATGGTAATGATGTTCCACATTAACTTGCTCTCCAAACAACGACTAGTTTGTTGTCAGGCAGAAATGGAAATGGGTCAACCTTTTCTGTCCCTTCCACATACAACAAGTCCTCCTTTCAGGGGAGAATGGCTTGAAAGCCCCAGTTATCTGTTTTCCCCAAAGAGTGACACCTTCAAAATCAGACTCCTCCTATCCCTTTTTTAGGCAATGAACAAGTCCATGGTTTTCTGGCCAGGCCCCATCTCCAATGCAGCTTCTGTCACTAGAAAGAGAAAAAAAAATCAAAATAAAATAAAAGGAGGGAGAAAAAAAAAAAAAAGGAAAAAAAAAAGCTGTCTTTTTTTGGAAAGTTCTGCAAATATTTTATGCCCCCTCTTTCTTCCTTTTTTTCCTTTTTTTTTTTTTTTAATTTTTATTTTTTCCCCTTCTTACATTCACACGAGCTAAACAACAAGAGGGTCCTCTGATGAATGTGGCGGATCGCCATGGTTACGGTTCAGAGATGCAGCAAAAGCAATTATGGTGGGACATAGAAGGAAAAAAAAAGAGAGAGAGAAATGCACCTCTTTGTCAGAATTTCAGAACAGCTGTAATAACACTTCTGCACCCTAACCAGTGCAAAGTAACTGAAATATTGTGGCATGTTAAATGCCAACGCATTAAATACCAGGATTTCAATGTCACATTATTTAAAAAGACAGGAAGCATTAATTTCCAGCTGCACTTTCAGCTTGTTAAGTCATCTAGGGGGAATAGGGAAAAAGGAGCAAGTCCGTGGCACAGGGGCTCACATTTTGAGGTGTGAAATAAAACACTGTTCAGCGAGGCAGTGGAATGCACTTGTAACAGATTTAATCTGACAGCAGCTGTGGTTTCCTATTTAAGGTTTGTGTGATTTATTTTTCCCCTTGGTGCCGGAGCTCCTGAAAGAGATGACGATGCTCTCCTGACCTTTTGTAGTCTGAGGATCTCAAAGCACTTTACCCCATGCATTCATTTTCACAGCCTCCGATGGGTGAGGTGGGTGGGTTATCACTGCTCTCACGCAGTAGGTGAGACGTGCTCAGGTCTGATCTTCTACTCCAAGGGTCACAGATGGGATATCTTTGACCTTGGCTGGGTGTCTGAAAGGACTGAGAGAAGCAGGAAATTCTCATTTTACAAGCTGTTATTCTAAAATCATATTTAAAATAAAAGCTGCATATTGAAGTCTGGGATTATCTGTGAAGTGCGTGCATGCCCATAACACATATATTCCTCTGTGGCTAGTAAAAAAAAAAAATCCCTCTTTCCTATTTGTATTTACTCTTGAGGATTTCTACAGATCTATTTTTGGTGACATAAAGCATCTCTGCTCCTTTTCATACTTGTTATATGTTGCATCCCCCAACTGTGTTCCTGCCTTCCAGGCAGCGAATCAGAACAGGAACCAGACCTTCCTAGCCCAGGCAAAGAGGTGGGAAGTGTGACATGACTGCAATGGATCTGTCTCTGATCCTGTTCACTGAGCGGTTCTACAAACTGTAGAGGGAATGCCAGAGGAGCAGAAATGGCAAAGGGTACAACTGGAGATGTTCATGGCACTTTGGCTGCAAGAGAAAGAAAGATGAGTGGAGCAATTCAACAATGAATAGATGAAACAGCCCCAGAGGACAAAGATTACCCATTTCAGAGATTATTTACCTCTTTTCTGAACTCTCCACTCCAGTTATGTTTCCTTTTCTTCACAGAGGAGACCTTTCAGATCACATATCTCAGCTCCAGCTTTCCTCTGTCTGCTCACAAGAGCAAGATCCTCCATCCATCCATTACTGACACACTCGATAGACTGAGAGGAGGACTAGGTTTCCCAATACAGCAGTGTCCCACTGTTTTTCTCTTCTTTAATATGTTACTCTCAGCAAAAACAAAGCTCCATTGTGCTTTCTCAAGCAAAAGAAATCTGAGAAAATCTGTATATGAAATGATGATGCTAAATTTGAAGGAAAACGAAGTGTTGCCAGGTCTTGTGGTTATACATCACAAGTCTTACCAGTTTTTTCAAATTACATTTTTGAGCACTGACTTCTAAAGTCAAGAAACACAAAGAGCTGCAAACAGAAAACCAGTGTGCCACCGCAGATCGGACAATGAACTTGTATACCAGGAATCCCTAACAAAGAGGTTGTAGAAATGGCCTACACACTCCAAAATATATCTCCTTCCATAAAGTTCAGAAGATTTCGGTTTTTAAACTTTCCTCATTTATTTACTTATTATACTTTTGTCCAGGGAAGACTGTTGAGAGGATGCATATGCTACAAATGGGCATGAAAAGGAAACAACAGACCAGGAGAAGAGGATGCAATGAAAATGCACAGACATGTTATTGAAATTCTGACCTTTTTGACAGCTCCTGGCTTCCCGTTGGCATTGTGTCAGGACGATGACTATCATGTTTCAGGCTGTGCATTGCCTGCAGCAGACTGTAGCAATTTCTTTATAATTGCTGAATATATATTTATTTTTTTCATTGGATCATGGTTTTACCTGAGCAGGGAATTTCAAGCAGAGGAAGAGAACCTAAACTGGGTGAACTGGGATCAGCTCAGTTCAGGTTAAACGAAACTGGGCTTAGCTACGAAAACTATGGTTAAGTCCAAGATCCTCTAACTACTGAACTATTCTTCTCTGCTAATGCAAAAATCAAACAGTTAAATTATGCTTCCCTTCACATCAATGACAAAACTCTCTTTGGCAGTAGTGGGAGTAAAATACCATTAAACATTTCTAATATGGCTTCTAAGAAAAGGTTTGGGTGGGAAGGATAATTGTTGAGAATTTTTTTCTATGATAACTTAGGCTCACTTATTATTAGAAATATTGCATTGTTACAAAATATTTTCCAAAGTCTTGTAATGAAACATAGTTGGAAATTTAAATAAAACGTATGAAAGGTGATTAGAAATTTAAACAAACAGTTTGTCACTTTCTATTTCGGAAATGGAAAAAATGATTTTGGAGTTTCAGGGCAACGTTTAAATTTGTATCTGTGACACAGTGCTTACTATCAGGCTGTGAACTGTTTTACTTCCATACATAACTGACACGACATCTGCAAAGTTAGTAATAAAAGACAGAAAAGAAACAGACAGAAGCGTTATGGACAGAACATTAAGCTGTGTGCCTGATATCAAGCTGCATCCTGTGACTATAAAGACAAAGATAACTTCTAGTGGCACATACCAGTATGTCACTATTGCATCACTGGGGCCTCCTTCAAAGAAACCAGCTACTGAGTAGCAAGACATGAGATTTCTTTATGATGTTCCATTTCCACTAAATTTCACAATGTATTAGACCAAAGTAAGGGTATAAAACAATATTTTGCAGATATTTAAATTTAATTGTATTGCTTCACTGGTGCTGATGCTTCTTTATTTTTGTACGGCTAATGTTACAGGGAATTAATTTTATGGGAAGTAAGCAAAGTTAAAGTACTTGGAAAACACATGCAGACATAAGTGAACCTCAATATCAGAAATGTGGCTTCAAATACAAGATCACCCAGCTCAAGAAGCTGAAAATTTCCATGAGTCCACTGGAAATGATGCAATGTACAAGTGGAACTTCTGCAAAACTTCATTATCCCAGAGCCCAGCACTATGACCTTCCTGCTGGCTGCTAGAGGCAATCCACCCAGACAATTTGTTTGTTTAGCATTTGAAAAAGTTCTGAACAATGTTTTCCAAGCTATATGAACAGAAGAGAAACCTAAACTATCTCCTAAGAACTATTCGTTTGTATGGACCATGCCAGCTAAGCTTCAGCATTCTCTCTCTATGGACAGTAACAACATCCGTACAGGCTGATGTTCAGTAACACTCTTGTCCTTCCACCTGTGAGCATCCAGTCCCCTCTCCTTTCGTGGATCTGTTCAGGTCTCTGGGGTTGAGCTCCGGTGTTATCCTCTGTTCCCAACATGGCCTTGCCATGATAAGCCCAAGCAAATGCTCAAGAATGTATAGCTAAGGAAGGCAGACAACACTCAGCTGTTGAGAAACTCTCTAATGCCAGGGAAATGTTGCATTTCTTACAGTGAGAGATACAAAACTTTCATCTCACAGCACTATTAAGTCATCTGTTAGTTTCTGTAAACTAACAAGAGTTAACCAGCACCTAAATACTACATGTGTTACTACTAGCACCTAACTCTGCTTCTTTAAAAGTCACATCATTTCAGACATTTTACTGTCTCTAACTTTTTTTCTTCTTCCATTCTGTGACTTCGATGTATTAATATTTCAGGAGAAAACTCACTGTAAATTGGAGGATTTAAACAAGCTATATTATTGAATTAATGATCTCAGTAAATGTTTCTTTCGAGCAAGACAAACAAACATTTTTCCCCAGGTCTCATCTGCAAAGCAGGAAAGAGAGCAAGTTTATAATAATGAAGTATTTCTATTTTAGTGATGTTTTTGTCACTTCTCCAAAGCTCAAAACCCTAATATAAGGCATACGGCCATGGACTGCCAAACCCATTAAAGTTTTACTTCTAAACGCTTGCATTAAACTTCAAAGCCATTCAGTTGGGCAGCTTTCTCGATTTTTCAGTTTAATCTTTTAACTCTAGAACTAAGGATGCAAGCTTGCATAAACTTGGTCCCTAAATATTAGGATCCCAACAGGTGTCCAGCTTTCAGAAAGGTGGCCTCACTTGGATGAGTATTTGTCAAAGCATACATTCAGGCTCATAATTTGTATATTCATCGACCTGCTCTAGTGCTTGAAGGAGGAGAAATAGCCCTTAAAGAGTAGAAGCAATTGAACCTGAAAGTTCCGTGTTCACAACTAGCACCCACCAAAATAAATAAAGAGCAAAGACACAGGATCTAAACTCCAGGCTCTGGTGTGGAACAGAGTTTCTTGGCATTTCACACAAGGTCAGACGTGAATGCATCATGGATTTTGCACAAGGAGCAGTAAGTGACAACCTGCATAGGGAGAAAGCTTGGGTATCTTCCACGTGTGTAACTGGGGCAGAAAAATGGACAGGTCATGTTTTAGCAACATCCTGGGCCTGACTCCCTCAAGATTTCTGTTCCTACCTCTGCACCTTCACAGAGGTTATCACCTGCTTCAAAGGACAGTTAAAGCAAGGGCTATGGTGCCTTGGGGTCTGAAGTCCTGCATGTTGGTGACTTAGTGCAACTGGCTGCAGTTGGAGAGGAGCCACTGCAGCCCTGCCAAACCACCCTTGAGTCCAAAACCTTTGATCCAAAGGACACAAACTTATTTCTTGGTGGTATTGCTCGAGACAAAGTTTTGCCCCATGAGGTCAGTACTGGGTTTCCAGACAGCAGACTCCCACCAGGGGCTCAGCTGCTCGTTGCACTGGTGTTCTACCTTACGGAGGATGGAAAACGTGCTAGCATAGAGTTTGCTTTGGCCCCACAATACAGGGCCAGCGGTGCTCAGCCCCCACCAGAAGACTGTTGTTCCAACAATGGAAAACAGAAGGGGGGAAGAGATGGACTCAGAGCACACAGCACACTGAAGCCAAAACACACATTGCAGGCATTTCTGCTGGTGGGATACACAGGGTAAGGCAAGTCAACACTCTGTAGCTTCAAAAAGTCCAGCAAGCAGCAGCCTTTGGCAGAGCAACTGCATGCTGCCCTGGCAAAGCAACCAGGGGAGGGGAAGCTGAAGGTTTGTAACAAGTTGCTCCAAGTAAGACTGAATATTAGCTCTTTCTCTAGTGCACTCTCTTCCTATAGGCTATCCCTAGAGAATTAAAGCTGAACACTGTTTATTTTTTTTTTTCCCTTCTTTGTTTTCTAGGTAAAGAATGTGAGCTGAGCTGGACAGAGAGAAACCACCTCAACCACTGAGGACAGGCCTGTATGTGTGCTTCAGCAGGCACATATCCTGGATTTTATACCACACCACCTCCTTTGCTTTTGCCCTCCCTTCTTTCTCTCCACTTTCCCTTCCCTTTTTGCCATAGGCACAGCTGCAAGCAGCCTCCTTCTCCCCTCTCTCAGCATCTTTTCTCTGGGCTGCTATCATTCCTTCTTTCACTGCCTTTGTCCCTCATGCTCTCCCTAAGCCCGATGCAATACTCCAGCTTCAGCCAAGTCCAAGCTAAAACATTCAAATACACCATTTTAGAGCGGATGCAAACTCGAGCTTGGGAAATTTTGCACATCCTCCATGCATTCAGCTTGTACAAAAAGCGGTAGATATTTCTGTCCCTACTATACAAGCACACACACGCTCCTGCTGCTCCCACCCCTACAGGCATTTCCCAAAAGCTATCTAAAGATTATTGCAAATGCAACATCACATTATGCCTCCTAAAAAATAAAATAAAATAGTCAAACCCTGGCATATCTCCAGAGAGGAAAGCGTCAGATCTCAGCTGGTAAATAAGATGTTACTGTGAAGCTTGTAAAGCCAATGTTATTTCTCCTTTGTAAAGGCTCTACCTGCATAACATGAAGGGGGCTCAGTGACAGACACATTAAAACACCATTAAACTGTGAAATAGAACACAGTGTGAAAATAGATTTAACCTTCACAGCATATTGATCTCTACCCTGCGCCGTGCCTAAGTTCTTGGACAACTGTTTTATAATAGGTTTTACTTATTTTCCTGTTGCTATTCTGACTTCCTCAGAGGAGGGTGTTATTTCTAAAAGCTCCTGACAGCTAAGGGAAAAGTGGGCTTGTTTCTTAGTCATCGCTCAGTGCTCGAGCATCGCTGCTGCCAGCTGCTCCATAAACAGAAATCAGTTTTGCGCGAGGGAAGGATGGGTCTGGGCAGCAGCGATTGTGGTGGGATGGGAGGAGGAGGAAGGGGAAGCGGAAAGGGAAGAGGAGACGGGCTGTTTGCAAGGACTCTGCTGAATAAAACCATGCAGGATGCAGGCAACCAGGCTGAACCTGAAATGCCTTTTGAAAGGGACAGCACCAAGATTTATTTAAGCGTGCGGGGACACGGACTGTGTTTGCGAAGATAGGTAAAATAATTGTGCACACATCTGCATATTCAGACGGGAAATCCTTCAGAGGAGGTGACTGCAATGGATCATGCTGCTGGTACCTTTGCTGTGAGACAGTGTCTCCTTGCAGCCATGACTTACACCAAGGGACCTCTGAACCCCTGTCACCTCCTCCCTGACCCTTCATCCATCTTCCACAGCCTTGTGCTAAGAGTTCAAACCCCTCTAAGTGACCAGGTATTTTTCTTTTTCACGTCAATTCAATAAAAAAATGTTCCACCACCTCCACGCTGGGATTTCCTTTCTGACCACCCCAAAATAAACCCATCCAGGACACGAGACAGATAAGGGCCAGCCACGTCCTGTAGCCCTGAAAGAGGATTTTGCAATGTCCATGTATGAATGAGATAAATTCTGGGGATGGGTGGTGTTCTTTTCACGGAAATATCTCTGATGCCTCCTCACCACAGTCATCTGGCCGATCCTGGGCTGGCTCCTCCACACACAAGTGAAGGGAAGGCTGAGGCCATTCTCCAGATACCCCTTACATGCTACATGGAAATCCAATGTCTGTGCTGGCTACTGGGCACCCAGACCTTGCCAGTAGTGAGCATCACACCATTTACATTTGTACACACGGCTCACAGACAATCTGCACACTGTCTGTGAGGCAACCAAGCGGCTGCAGATGGTCTAAGGCACACAGCTAACCATGCAGCAGTGCTGTCCAGGGGTGTTTTCAGAGCAACAGAAGAGTTGCATTGACTTCAGCAGGACTGGGATGGTGCCCACTGCATTTAAAGCAACTATTATGAAGTCAGTTATTTTTAACAAAAATGTACTTCCACTTTGGGTATGTAGCCCAGTTTTGCATAATGTTGTACGTTTTGACATAGCACGAATATCATCTGTTCCCCTCACAAACTGCAGTCAACAAAAATGTTTAACAGTCAAACAGCACCAAATTTGGCCACTATTTATCTAATTCACAGGGGTACCCAGGCTGATCCAAAGCCTTTGAGCTCAGCAGGCATTTTATATCAATGCACTTCAAGTACAGCTCATAGAGAACCACACAGCAATTGCAAAACACTCAACTGTTAATTTCTTTCTCATGTAGAGAAGTAGCTATACCTCCCTACAGGAATCCTTACGCTGTTTCTGTTCCCTAAAAGGGATTTACCTTTTCCCTGAGTCTCCAACAGAGCAAACGCTCCCTCTCCAGCAGAGCTGAAAAATGTTTCCATTTTTAATGATGCTGGATAAGAAGGACAAGGCATGGGTGAGGATGATGACTTTCACCTTCCCTGTGCCTCATTCGTGGACACCACCACTCTGCTTTTAGAAACGTCATTCTCACCATGCAGTGTCCTACGCAGATGGTCTGCAGTCCCCATTCACACGTTCAGTCAATAATACATAATTTCAATGCTGTTCTTCTAGTTTAGCCTGTTCCCACTTTCATTGCCTCGATTTTGGTTGGCTTCTTTTCAAGAACTCTACTGAATGATCCCATCCATTACAACCCACCACAACTTTTACCTGCTCCGACCTCTACAGCAATGACGGGACTCAAAGGCTTTCTCTGGGGTAGGAGAGATCAGCAGGCAGGGATGAGGAGCAGAGGGTTTTCATGGTGGATTAATACCCCAGGGAAGACAATAAAACCTGTTTGGCATGTAAAGAGGACAACATGTAAAGACTAAGAGAAGTAGACAGCTGAGAATAGCAAAGTATAAACCTAAATAATCTTTGGTGTTACTCTCTTGGATGATGTTGCATGCAGCTGAGGAGGCAAAAATAGGGTTTTTGGTATTTGTTTTGCAGGCAAACCATGCACAAGAAGCAGGTATTTTTTAAGTTACAAAGGGTAGACAGCATAAATTAAATTCCAAAAGACATCAATCTTCCAAGGTAAAAATGGTTTCAAATTTGGGGGCTTTCTCCATTTCCCAGACACTAAAGATAAAAGAATAACACAGATTTACAGAATTTCTCAATTCCAATCCAATTTTAAAGAAAATTACATCAGTGCTGACCTTAAGACAGTTCCAGCACCCTGGACATCCATGGATTCAGATCTGCTTTTTCACCACAATTTCCACTGAGGTACAACTACTCCTTCGCACACACACACAAAATAATAATAACAATAAAAAATCAGAATTCATTTTTCTTCCAGAAACAGCACCCAAACGTCTCAGCACTGCCATTTATCTACCTTCCCCAAATAGATTTCTATACATTTGTACAAGCTTCAAAGAAAAAATGTTAGAAGAGGCAGTTCTACTCCAGAAATCAAGCTCTCAAACTGTCTGAAACTGTGAGACCTCCAAGACAGTTCTTCTTTTCTGCCACAGACTTTCTCTGTGACCTTGCACAAATACTTCCTCAGTAAATGGCCCCATTCTCTCCGCTCGCCCCTTGTCTTGTCCGATCAAAATGCCAGATCTTCAGCAGAGTCTGAAGGTTACGGATTGTGTTTGGTTAAATCCCACCACTTAATGGGCCCATTTAATTGTAGTCTCAGGTGTAAAACTTGAGATGCAAATATCACATTCAGAAATGTATTTTGAAGCAATAGTCACACGTGACTATGGAAAGATGATGATAACAGTGAGTGCTTGCAGCAAATGGCATTGTCCAAATTGATATCATATCCTCAAAAGGTCTGAACAGAAGCATCTGGGCATCATGGTGGAGCTAAAAACAAGCCCATCGAAAATGGATAAACAATTAAAAATGTATTGAAAGAAGAAAGAAAAAGAGAAATCATTCCTAATTAATTCCAGTGCCCTGTACAACCCCAGACTATTTGTAATCCTACAGGGAACATCTTTATTGATCTGGGGGACGCTGCAGCAGACTTCTGATGCTTATCTCAGCATAAAAATAGGCTCTTGTGATGAGCAGTGATTTAATTACATGACAATCACCGCTAACAATGCATGGCGAATACCAAAAATATGCAGAGCAAGAGTGGCAGTGATAAATGCAAGGGAATGGCATTGACTTTCAGTAAAGTCGTCTATTGCCAGAGATGGAGGGAGACTTCCCCCACCCTGTCCTCTTCTCCTAAGGTAGTGGCTGCTCTGGGCACCCACACGGAGCAGACTGACCACAGACACACAAAACAATATTTAGCACACAAGTATATTAAACTAGTCCTTTTTTTTTTCTTTTTCCTTTTTTTTTTTTGTAGGTAGATACATATGCTCCTTTCACTGCGCAACTCTGCTTGGAAATGAAGACGAGATATTTTCCTCTACTCTGGGAGGTGGCAGTACTGAGCAAGTGAGCAATACATGGTTTTGGTATGCACAGACTTAGGCCCTCAGCAGTTGCCCTACATGACAGTGAGAACAAAGACCATTCGGATCCCATCTTTCACATACAGATGCTAGAACAGAAGCAGCAGAAAGAGTTTGCTCAAGAAATAAAAATAACGCATTTTGGCTTGCTGCTTTACAGGTGATCTCCTTAAAGGAGGAGACAAAAGCTATTTTATTCACTTACCCAGGCTGAGGATGCAACTCTAGTACTGGTCAGTACCTTTGAAGTCACTGTAGCAGTACTGGTGAGCAGACTTTGCACTTCTCTGAAGGAGAGGCGATCCAGCACTGCTTTATCTCCATACACCATTGGGACTGAAAGAGAATCGAGGCCAACTGTGCATTCGGGCGTGTAAGTACAAAACCTTTGGTTCTTATCACCTCCACTAGGTATATGACAATTAAATATTATTCAGTACTCTTCCCAGTGACAGAAGAAACTTGCCAAAAATGCAGAGATCAAGAGCAGACAATTTCTTCATTCATTTGCTAGAAATCTGATCATAACAAATCAGGCTTAGATGGGAAACCCCTGGCTAAGCAGTCCCTAGATCACTCCTTATAATATCCATCCACCCATCATTTCATGGAAGCCCAGTGCATTGTCCTTCCTTCATGGGCTGAAGGCCGCTGTATATGCCAGCTGAGCATACAGCTTCGTGGAGCCATTCCAGCAGCCAATGACCACTGGTGCAAGGGACAACCTGTCCACCACCTAATCTGAATGTGTTTGGCCCTGGAAGAGCCAGAATCAGATGCATATGCCCAATCTATAAGCCTCTTACCTCCTTCTACATGGTGGTCTTCAAGAGGCTGCAAGCCTGGTTGTACTAAGAAATATGCTCAAATGAAGTTTAAGCCAGCATATCTTCCAGCTTTTACTTTCCTCCTAAGAGGCATATCGTCTTGTTCAGCCAAGAGGGAAATTGCAGGTGTTCAGTCCAACACACAGGAACTGATTGGCAAGGTTCCTCCACGTAAAATTTAACAAGAATCACCAGCCCTGGGGTTACAGCCATGCTGAGAACTTGAACTCATGCCCGCCCAGGTGCTGTTGCTGTTGCAAACACCAAGACCTGAATGCCACCTCCTGCTTCCCTGTGCTCAGCTCCATGATTCATGTCAGAAGAGCACATTAGTAATTCAAAACAAAACGACCTTCTAAATGCTGCGCTGATTTAAGTCAAAGCAATACAGAGAAAAGTAGACTTTACTATTTCTATAGTAAAGTCTTGAGAGGCTGGGTTTTTTCACTCTAGTATTTCTAAATCTTTGTGAATATTTACATTAAGCAAAACATATCTTTTACTCACTTCTCCTTTGGAACTATATAGCTGCTGCTGAGGGGTCTTCACTGAAAAATTGTCTGATAGACAGTTTTCAGAAATGCTGGAATTTCACCTGGTTTAACTTACCCCAAACTGAAAACAATTAAAACATTCCACCTGCAATGCAGCAGATTAACAATAATTTGCAGTATCTCAGCTTCCTTCCCAGTTCCTAACTTCAAGGATGCTGAAGAACAGATATTCTCATCATGTTCCTTTGTGATTTGAAGAGGTGGATGCACCAGGGCACTGACACATGTAGCTTTACAGATAAAACGTGAGTACAGTATTAAGTCAGAAGAGGATTCACTTCTAATACACGCCATAGTCTCTAAAGTCAAAGCTAACGTTTCCCAAACAGTCCATCAGCTCAGTTTAAAGTGTGGAGAATCCAGAGGTTAAGGTTTGATTAGAACGTATTTTATTGATTTTTTTCTTAACACATCAGACCAGCCAAATTCCTTCTGGGTGTGATCCCATTGGGCTGATGGGAAAATAACTCCAGTTCCACTTGTGGCAATTCCTGCAGGATCGGGCCCTACCAAAAAAATAATAATAATAAAAAAAAAATCCAAACAAAGCAACCCCATGTAGAGTACAGGAAATTAAATGGCAACTCTCCATTTTCAAGTGGGACAACCCAGTTCTGGGAGCTGCTAGTACTCTTATCCAGGCAGCCAATTGGCAGCAGCGTAGTTTTTAGGGGACAAGCAGTCTCCCATGCAAATGAGTGTAGGTCCGTAGGGCAGCACCCATAGGTGTGAGCCCCAGAGCAGCAGGACAGAGCCTGAGCTCTCCATCATTTAATTTGAGAAAGGACTGAGGGGGAGCAGAGGAAGGAACTGCCAGAGCTGAAGGTTAAAACTGCAGCTTTGCAAGCAGAAAATAAAAGGTGCTCGTGACATTTCCACCAAGTTTATTCAGTTGTTTGCTTGCTTTCCACAATGTGTGTTTCAGTGACTGCGTTTTCCTGACAATGATCCATAAGGGAGCTGAGTCCTCCGTTCTATTCATGATTAGTCAAGAAACCAACTTTCAGCATCAGCTTATGTTTGAGGAACAGAAGTATATATTTCATTTGCACACATATGTCAAATCCAGTTATTTACATACTGTACAGGTAGTAGCCATGCTTAATCATAGTCTATCAACAGATCTCTGTGACTCCATAATCTACAGTCAGCCGAAAGACCCACAGATAGCTTTAAATTTCTGAATGATATTAGATTGCAAATGTACGTTGTTGCACTGAAACAACTGCCTTAAATTACAAATATGCAGTGAACAGATTAATGACGTAAAAAGTAATAATTCCCATGGGCAAATGGGCACACAGACATATAACTAATATTCTGGCTTCAAGAATCAAATGAAAACCCTGAATAAACAGTTTGATTACTGGAACGTGCAGCAAATGCACATAACCCTCCTTTTCCATCAGTACAGGCCAGGAAATCCTGCTAAAGAGCTACAGCAGCACAGCTTCCACTTCAAGTAACCCCTGGTGTTAGCTGTTACACTGCACTGTCCACTGATGTGCATCCTTACTTAGCCACATACTAAATAGTATCGCTCAGTATTACGTAAAGAATGAGAAACATATGTCCTAATCTAGATAAATTAAAAGCATCATCATAACCTCAATCGTTTATTGCATTTCAAATGGCATTTATCAAAACAAAGAGCTCATTAAAACATTTTATAGATACTGGACCATCCAAACCCCTTCATTTGGTACATCTCCAGCATAACAATCTAATACAAATTATTCTGAAACACATAGGATATTTAAAAAAATAATAATTAAAAAAGAAAGGCATCGCC
The DNA here is from genome assembly GCA_013396635.1 of Penelope pileata. Classification (NCBI taxonomy): domain Eukaryota; kingdom Metazoa; phylum Chordata; class Aves; order Galliformes; family Cracidae; genus Penelope; species Penelope pileata. The sequence goes on from WBMW01002035.1 coordinate 832,711, forward strand.
CTGTCTCCTGAACAGAAATCAGTTCAATGTGGAAAAATCTATAGGAAGAAAAAAATACTATTACAATATCAGTCTCAGCTGCTGAATAAATAAATATTTGCTGCAGTTGAATGTTTTCACTCAATGATCAGATCTCACACGCCTGCTTAAATGTGTGTGACTTTGGTCCTTACAAAATGGCAAGACTACAGTATGATAAACTGGATGATAGTCTAAGGCAGACAATGAAGCATTGTTTACACAGAAGATTGAGAAACTCGTTTAACAAAAGAGGTCCGTGGACATCTATTGTATGTACAAGAAGGAGATTTACTGGAGATTTTATAATTTCTACAAGGTTCTTTCCAACCGACTTCATTAACTTGAAGTAAATCAAATCATGCAGAGATCTGGCTCAGCCAGAGAGACATGCCGGGAACGATACAAAATGAAGAAGAACAGACACAAGATAAGCTTTAGAATCTTTGGCATTTTTCATAAACATTTTCAAAGTTTTTAAATCTGTATGTTCACTCATTTTCCCACACACACTCACCTATAAATACACTATACATGTACTCTTCTTTATACACAACCGTGTACATGCATGGGTACACAAGCACACGTGCACACAAAAAGGCATTTTTACAGTATTTTAAACTGGGATAATGTATTTTCTATCTTTTCATATGCAGCCACACAGAGCTTTACATGAGCAAAATACATTCTTTATCAAACAGAAGCACGAATCTCTTCTCCCTGGTAGCCAACGACAGAACGCACGGGGACAGCACCGAGCTGAGCCGGGGGAGGTTTAGACTGGACAGCAGAAGAAATTTACCATGAGGGTGGTCAAACACTGGAATAGGCTTCCTAACAAAGTGGTTGATGACCCCAACGCCTGTCAGTGCTCTAGGGGTATTTGGATCATGTCCTCCATGATATTCTTTAACTTCTGGTGAGCCCTGAAGTGATCAGGCGGTTGGACTTGATGATTTTTTTAGGTCCTATCCTATTGAACAATTCTATTCTGTTTTAAATCAACTCTATGAATGTGTGCCTCTCCTAATTCAATGGCACAGTGGGACTTGTTACCTTGGAAAAATAAACTTATTGAAAAATCACTGAATCTGTTTATTAACGTAAATCCAGTGGCAAATGCTCTGGTGTTAGCTTTTCCTCCTGATATTCATGCAACAGGCCTTTAAGTTTGCATTATTGAACAGTGTGATGCTATTTGAATTGCCAATCCATAAGCAAAGTTCTACCTGTTTAACCTTTAATTAGATCACTTCCAAAATTTTTTGTTTGTTAAAAAGTAGCCTGTGCACCAGGATTCTCTCTTTGTACTGTGAACCACCCCAGGGGATGCTGGTGGAAACAGCTGCCTGGGAATCACAAGAACCAAGCTCCAGCTCTTGTGCAAATAACGACTAACGGCAGCAAGCCTCACGTAACTCCCATGATGACCTCTACTGCAACTAAAACACCAAGAACTGTATTCTCAATAAACCTGAGCAGGTTTACACACAATTTTCCACCTCAGTTTCCCCTGTCAAACAACATGGATAATGCTGGTTATGTGAATTCATAAAGCAAAAGAACAACAGCTAAAAGACCAATAAGCAAACAAGAAATCACATTCTCATCAGAAAACGGGGTCCTTTCTCCTGTTTCTTCATTGCTCATTTCCTATATAATTTCACTTTCCAACCCTTTCCTTGTGGACTCCAGTATCAGTGACGGGCCAAAGCCTGCCCACTATTGCACGATTACGTCTTCAGGCACAACGCACTCTTTTCTGCACAAGCACTTGTTTCTTTAAGGCAATAAAGTGTTTTTCTTATGGATCTGTAGTGTTGACCCCTCTGGATTTAGACAGAAAAACAAGAGCTACGCTGAAAATATCTGATGAGATGGAATTATAAAAGGCAAGTCAACAGAGTCTTTTCAGGTCAGTGAGTTAGGCTTTTCTGCAGTCTCTTAATCCTCTCACAGCCGAAGGTTCTCATACATCCATTGCCAGCAATGGATCTCTGATGAATCCAGTATCCAAATAGTTAACCACAGGGTGGGCTTTGAAAAAAAAAAAAAAAAAAAAAGGAAAAAGGAAAAATGAAAAATCCACAAGTGCTGGATGAAATACTGAGATACTGCTGGAGCTCCTCACTCTGCTAATTATGATAAAGAACTTTTTAAAATGTACACTGCTTGAACAGAAGATGAGTATCAAAGACTCGTTAATTCATAGCTTAAACCTTTCTAGGCACAGTGATTTAACTCAGAAAAGAATAGCTTTCATATCTTAATGTAAATCTGTTGGATATGTTAAAAACTGGTTCAGAGCATCTCCTCACATCAGCTCAGCTGATCTGCTACACTAAGCGGAATTATTTCTTCCTACATAAAAAAAATGGAGTTCTGCCACATCCAGCCTTGCCTCCACAATCAAAGCAAAATAAAAAAAAATTGAGGGAACGCAGTGGCACCATTCCCTCCCATACTCCTCCCCACTCTACAAACTAATTCATGTGTTCCATTCTGCACTTCTGGGGCTACATCTCAGCGCCAAAAGACAGCCCAAAAAGACAACCCAAAATGGGTGTTTTTCAAAAGGCACATCTTCCCAAAAGGAAAAAAAAAAAAAAAAAAAAAGAGCCTGTGAGCCTGTGGCAGATTATAGTGTTCTTCTGAACCAAGGAAGAGAAGGGGGAACATGCATGCGCACATGTGGGGGGTACGGAGGGAGACGCTGCATTCCAAACTCGCGCTTCATCCTATAGCGCACTCCGTTTCTTCCTAATGGGACTGGAGCTGCTGTATGGTTTCAATTCAGCATGCTGCACCTGTAAAAACAAATAGACATGACGTTTGCAGTTAGGTAACTCTAGCTCACTACAGTGTATGTTAATGGCTCCCCAAGGACAAACCAAGGGAAACTAAGGAAGGTTCAAAAGTAATGAATCATTTTCTAAACACAGGAACATGGGGGATTAATTGCAGGAAGGATTTGAGAAGTCATGCATCATTTCTTGAAACGAAAATATTAAAAGCAGATTTTTCTAATGAGATACATGGGGTTCTACCTAATTTCAGTAACATAGGACAGATCTTTGGGTTTGTTTTGGTTTGGGAGTTGTTTTTCTTCTTCTGGCATTAACCAATAAGTTTAATAAATGTCTCTTAGGAGTTACAACTCAAGTGGATCCCAATATGCAGTAAACTGAATGTTGTCAAACTGTACACAGAATGGGGATGTTGGAATATTTAATTATTTCAAAAAGAAAATATTTTCTAAAATGGAGCCTGAACAAAGCTATCTCCACCTTTCAAACCAATTTCACGTACAATTTAATGGCTAAAACATGTGTGATAAACTGACAAGGATCATGTAATCCCAATAGCAAATTGCCTGTTGTGCTACAAAAAAGTATTCCCATTGAGACCATAGGAACCTTTTGCTGAATATGCCATCTCTTCCACTCCTCTTCTGTCTTTTGTCCAACGCACGTGGGTTGTAAATGGCTAAAATACAGAGGTATTTTCCAGCTCACTACAGTATCACAGTGAAATGATGATGCATCGATAGCACGTAAAAGGAAGCAGACAGAAGGGATTTGGAGCTGCCACGGATGACTCTTTGCTGGAGGAGTGTGTGGCTGTCACACAGACTCACTATTTTTAGCACTAGTGAAAAACTCTTCTGAGAAGGTTTGTCCCATCGTAGGAACTTTTATCAGTCCTCCCTCATAGTAAATGGTTATCATTTTCCTCAGAGCTCAAAGGTTCCCAAAATGATAGAAACCACTCAAGGAAATGTTATAAATGTAAATGTTAAATAAAGCATAAATAGAAAAGCAGCTTATCTTTAAACATAAACATTAAAAGGGCATATGCAAACCATCACTGCAAATCCAGTGCACTCTACAAGAGCAATGAGAAAAAAAACAAAAATACACTCAAGCTTAATGTCTCTATGATTATTTCTGTTTAGCTCTTTTCCTCCCACCAGCCTACGAGGAGATTTCTCTCAAGTTATTAGCGCTGCCATCAGCCAATCTGGTGACCTCTTGAGATAAATGTCACCACAAGCCTTTCCAACCCTGTTTCTACCAGATGCCTCAACACTGCATGGAGGCAATTATTTTTTGATCTCCAGTAGAGTAAAATCACTACAGGTAAGATTGTGATCCCCTTATTCACAGTAAGCAGCACCTTGCTGTGAAAGTACCACGATTCGCAGGGGAAGGTAACAATGTCAGTGGGATCCAGGGCATCAGGATCAGAGCCTGAGGACACAGATTCCAGTTGATTAAAACAAAGAAAGAATCCTTTATATTGTGTGCCTCATTACTCAGCAAGACTATTTTCCTTCCTTCAGGAGAAATAAACAGATCTTGACATTCTAAAGGACTTATCGTTCAAATAATTTCCAGGAAGATAGGCAGGATTACTGAAGACAGTGTTGTTGTTTCAAAGAGATGAGACCTGACTGAAATTGAGGGAGGATAGATTCTGGCTAGATTAAAACTTATAATTCTGTAATGGTAGAAGATTGAACTCATCAACCACAGAGTATTTTATACACATCTCAAAGCTTTCTCTAATGAAAAAGATGAGCTGAGCATTGTCCAAGGGCAAACTGGAGTTCAAGGTGGGTGGAGAGGAAGAATTTTGAGGGATGGCTGACATGAAAAAACCACAGTGAGCACAAAGTCATGGAAATAATCCCCCCACACTCAATTTTGAGAAAAGGGAGAATTCAGCGAAGCCTTTTGGATGGTTATCTCTATCAAAGAGATTATTTTTCTCTTCCCTCCGTACAAATATCGGAGCAGAAAGGTGACAGAAACCATAGTTCAGAAACCATGCTGGTGATTTTCCAGATCATTTTAAAGTAGGTCTTTTCAGGATAATTTTTCTGCAATCATGCTTCTGACAAAGGATTTTTGCTCTCCTCTTTTCTAACGTTCCCTCCCACCCCCCACCCTTTCTGGATTTTCCCAACCCCTTATCTCAGTTATTAAAAAGTGCAGGGGCATTGCATTCCCCAGGCAGAGCACCCAGCCACTCAGAGCTGCTCGTTGCCTCTGTTGGTGTGGGCCGTTCGTTACGTACCTTTTGAACATCAGATGGTACCCTGGAGAGGAAATCTAGCAGCTCATTGTTATCGATGGCATAGGGATTTCTAAGTTTCTTAGTAAATTTATTTATGCCTAGGAAAAATAAAAGCAAACAAAATAATGCAACTCCTTTCCATTCCCTCCCCTCTAAATTGTTCAGGCAATGTGAAAAAGGGAAGAAGAATTCACAAGTAAAAATTAGTGTGAAAACAGAGCCTTGGACTTCAAGTCACGCACATGTTGCCTGTCATGTGGAATCATTCACAAATGCCTCCTGAAGGAAGTAGGGGGCATTGTTTATACAGATATTTCTCTACTCTGGGACTGATCTGTTGCCAACAGTGAGGAAAAAAAAAAAGACTGCAGCATGCATTCATTGTGGAGGATCATGTGGGGAGTGTACACCAATTTGCAATTGAGATTACTCTTAAATCCACTATCCTACATGAGCAAAGACATTGCCCCCTGCTGACACCCAGGGAGCTGGAAGGCTATGAAGAGAATTGGGCAGGTGAAAGACTTTCCTTCCTTCCACTTCTTAAAACGAAATCTTCCTTTTGCCACCACGTCTCAGAGGTTATCCTCTCTTTGCAGAATCAGGTTCGAGAAGCTGACTATATACTGATGCTGTAGTAAACTTTGAAGCCTTATCATGAGACTAACTTCCTTTTAATCTTTGGGTGAATAATTTAGCTTATTAACTGCAGCAACAGTGCTCCCCGTGTTCTCCATGGATTTGGTTATACTTCAGCTATCACAGGTTGTTCCTAGTCTGGAAAAAAGATCCATGGGAGTGCAATGTTCGTATTATTGTGAAACTCGTGAGGTCTTCTTTCTCCTCCCTGTGAGGAAAGGGAGTTGTGAGCAACCCACAACCAGCATCACCTCCATTGCATGAACCAGGATCAGAAAACAAGAGCTGAGCACCCTTCCTAGCTGTCCCCCTGTGCCAGTAGTGCAGCCACTTAACACCCTGCTGCCACTGCCTCCTCATCAAGAGATCACAATAGCAGTGTGGCTACCTAAAGGTGTGGTAGAAGAGTCAAGAGCCATTATGCAGAAGTAAACAACTAGTTCATTTTAAAGAACAGCAAAAAAATTTCAAATGTTGGTTGCCTCTGAAAATCACAATGGAGTATCCAATCCTATCACATCCCTGTCCAAAATCCCATATTAGTTTCCTTGAAAGTAGCTTAAAATGCAATGACTGCTCCAGCCTCTTCTCTCTGAAATGTTCCTGCTTCACATCTGAGACGCAGCTTTTAAGCCATATACTTGTAGCAAAATGCCAACACAATTTTCTGTGTACCTGATTTTTAAAAAACAGAAAATACCATAAGGTCTTTTGAGGCCTTTCCACAGGGTAGTTGTTTAACATGTATCATATTTGAAGGCCCTGTCAGTCTAGATGATGTTGAATGGATGTATAGTTCTCATGTACTCACCATGTCCTCCGTATCAGAACAACAATATTTTGTTACTGAACTTTTTACTTCCAGCAATTTCTCTCCTTTCCTTTTGCTCTTTGATTTGATTTCATCTTTTATTTATTTCTTCTCCCACAACAGCGGCTTTTCACACTGGCATCTTCTCATTCCCTTTTTCTGCATCCAGAAGAGCCAAGACAGCAGCGCATGGTTCAGCCCTTTAAGGGTGATGGGAGCTCCCAACAACCCAGTGCTGCACCAGGGCAGAGCTTAGCAGTTTGGGGAGGATTGCCTGCACCCTTTCTGCCATTTGACCTCCAGACTGAGATAAAAATTCATAAGTAAGACAGTAGGCCATTTTGAAATAAGGACAGACTTCAGCAGCTGAAACACCTTTTATTGTCGTTGCTGTTGTTAAAGACAATCTTACTCTTCTTCAGAGCATTATCAAGCAATTTTTCGTATTTAAGAGCTCCTCTTTTACTCCATTGCAAGAAAGTGATACACTTTCATACAACTCCTTTCGACTCCCTGCTCCAAAGAGATGCTCTGTGCCTCCAATTGGGCCACAGGTTATTGGGCACACTGCTCCTCCTGATTTTGGTAAGAACCAGAAGGCTCTCGGTGTCCAGGCCTCCATGATCAAGCTCTTCAAACACACCGTGCCCACTCTCTATCATTTCCTGGCTGGGGGCTCCAGCACCAGGAAGCTGATTACTTCCCAGTATTAATAATAAGAAATGGGAATAGTTTATCTGCATTAATGTTCTCCGTGTGGTGCTGCTGCAAACTTGCAAAGAGCCCTAAGAAAAGCAGATCATTGGATTGCCCAGGGAGTAAAAGAAAAAATGTAATTTAAGAGATCCACAGCATGTGATAGCATAGATTCATAGGTGAGTACCAGCAATGGATTGTAACAGGTAACTCAAAGATTGATTTAATTCAGTAGATATATAACATATTTATCACATGCATATGAGAGAGAGTGGAGTACTTACCCCAGATTAAAATAATGTACCTCAGTGGTATGAAGTACAAAATAACTGTTGCTGCCGTGAGGAACAAGCAGGCCAGAACAGAAAGGAAAGGCACCGTCCAGTTGAATGTGCTGTAAAGAATAACATTTCTCAATATTTCTACTCCGTACTATATTGCAGATAATAATGTAAAGACCTTTTTGCAGCACTTGGCGCATTCAAATACACAAACACACTTTGGAAAGTGGGCAAGCAGAGTCCTGCATCTGGATGCTGCAATAGATTAAAGGTGATACCTGAGGGGCAGACAGCATGGTAAGGAGAGAGGATAGTCTCTGGGGGGCTCAAGTAAAGTCATTAGCCATGTAGCAAGTTGTTTTTGTTTCTTCTTATACACATTGCACTTGTTACACATCTCTGCTCACCGGTCAGCTCTCCATTATTCATGGGAAGATTATCTGATTTGGAGACGAGGCCGCGCTGCAGGTGCAAGCCATCTGAGCTGGCTCTGCTGGGCCACAGTGGAGATGACATGAGAAGTGTGTCAATGCATGGCTTGGAAGTGGCAGGTAGCCAGTCAACCCTGCCAATAATTTGTAAAGGACTAATTATGACTAATGCTAGACCTTAAAAAAGCAGTTAGTCAACTCTCAGCATAGTATTAGGGAATAAAATTCTATATAAAAATCTCTTAATAGGTACACATTTGCTTCTGTTTCCTTACGTTTTCATCAACCTCTTACTATATTGAGTATAGGAGGCTGCCTCAGGTCAGCTATAGTATGTTAGCAGCAATCCAAGCCTTTGCATAACACCATTTCTCCACTTAGGCTCTCAGTCAATGTAGTCATTTTGACTTGCAGCACTGCAGCAAAAAACAAGATTTCCTTTCATCCAGATCATTCACATGTCAGCCTACCACGTAGTTAGGGTGAGCAGCTACTGCTAACCCATCTTAGCAGTTATTTTGTCAACTTGTTTCCTTGTATTATCAAACATTGAGATACTCAGACCACATGAACACCAATTAGTTCCTAGGTGGATTTACAGATCTGAGTATCTGTTTCATGCAATCTACCTGCTAACTTCATCACATCATGATGACAGGGAGTAAGAACAGAGAATGAATGTGGACCACTCATCAGGCTATAAAATAATATGAACGTCCCTTGACTGATAAAATTAATAGCACAGAAAAATAATTTTAAGCTTCAATAGACATACTAAATATTAAGTAAAGATAGGTTGGGGAGAGCCCATCAATATAACCTAAGTTAAGAAAAAAAAAGCAAACCAGCTTAATTCTGCTAAACTATAAAAAATTCTCTGTGATTGCATAACTAGAGTGACAGATGGAAATTGCAGCACAATTCAGTCTGTCACTTACAAAAACTTTGGTGGCAATTTTTTAATGGTACATTACTGTTGAGTTACAATGGAATTCTTCTGAAATTACATTGGTCCTCCACATTAATACCCAATGTGTTCTTTAAGACCATTGTTACCAAAATGAATACAAGAATCAATAGTGCTTAAGCACTCTGGGTCTTCCTGCCATGCAGCTGGGCAGAACAGTGCCCCGTTCATAGACTGGAATACATCTCTGGGCCACTTCCACCCCAGCTGGGGTGCACGGCGTGGAACCACAGCACATGGGTTTGCTGTATTTTTAGCTTGAACCCAGCTCCTCATTAAAGCGTAGCTCAATCACAAACCATCACTTTGTGCTCAAAACAGAAAACAATGTGGGTCAATTAAGTGCCAATAAAGATTGAGTTATAAAAGTTTGTATGCGTTTGTGTGCGAGACTTTTTTTCTGGTTCTTCACCTCTTTCCCTTGCAGGGTCAGGAATACCCTATGTGCCTTCTGTTGTGACAGGACCAGAAAACTGCCTTCAGGCTTCCTTGAGGCATAAGCAGGAAGGAGAAAGCTCAAAATGGTAGAGAAGAACATCAATGTATTGGAGAAGGAAATAAGTGACTGGTAACCCCTGCAACCAGGGTGCAGAGGGCGTGGGAAAGGCAGTACCAACCATCATCTTCTACCTATTTTCTGTGAAGGAAAATGCAAAGAAAAGTCTGATACTTCTGAGTCCACAAGTTCAAGCAACATTTTCCCACCATGACTCTTTACTCCATCACAGACAAATGAGATCAGAAATGTGAAGAAATGGATGTATGCGAGAGCTACATCAACAGAGTACACAGGCTCTCCTCTATGCTCTGGAAACATTTTTGGAATAAAAATTGGATTGCCAGGCTCTCCTGCTTCACCTTGCAGTCATTTCGGGAGCAGAAAATACACCCCACCTTAATTGGTCTGGCTCTGCTTCATTGCAAGTCATGGTTAAGCAAAAAAAATCCATCACTTACTTTTTAATTCTCTCTCCAAACGATGCTATTTCTTCTAGGATGCTTTGAACAGCTATAATGATCTCTTGGACCATGTGGATTCTGTCAATTAATCCCTTTTTCTCAGATTCCTAACAAAAAAGAAAAACAAAACATTTTACTCAGTGTTTGCCAACATGTTCACAGATACGTGAGGAAAGTATGAGATTCTCAGTACCACTGATGTATCCGTGAACTTCAGCATACCACTGAAGGAAGGAGAGAAAACAAACCCTGGGGTTTATTACATGTAATGAACATGAAGGCAAATAGTTTCTTGCATTTTCTTTCATTTCCTTAACACATGGGTGGAGGTTTCTTCATTTTGTAATACAAATCAAGAGCAGGATTTCAAACCAGGCTTTCACTGAAGAATCTGGTTGCATGTCAAACCAGAAGAGGTGCTGAGCACCCCTGAGTCCAGCTGACCTCTAGGGGAGAGCTAGATGCTCAGTGCTCCTCAAGAACGGAAATACTCTTATGCTGAACTTCCAAATATCACTTTTCTGACCTTTGTTGACTCCCAAAAACCATGCTGTTTTCTGTATATAAATTAGCAGCAAGATGCTGAATGCAAATTCTGTATACAGAGACTTATTCTTCCACTTAAAAAAAAAAAAAAAAAAAGAGAATCAAAGGAAAAAATGACATTTTCCTTTTAAAGCAGCCATCTCACGACTTCATTTCTTACTGTTTATTTTAGGCAACAACATTACAGGACATTACTACACATGTGCAGAAATAAAAAGGAAGCACAGAATGAATTAAAAATCAAAATGACTTAAATCAGCCTTGGAAATCAGTACACAATTACCAGCATTCAGCATTTCTTTGCCAGCAATCTAACACACATACAGGCATGCAAATTGGTGTGGTTGCAGATATTCTAGTAAGAAATCAGCAAAACATTCACTTATTACAAAATGAAGAGCCCTGGACACTGATTTCATATCACATTTAGACTCTGCAAAACCAACTCAATTTAGTAAAAAAGAAATTTTAAGCTGTATTTTTAACCAGTCAGTGCCCAGAGAGGGGAGATGATGGCACACTGCACGTCACGTCCACATTCTCTGTGGTCCCCACCAGACAGAGCATGTGGGAGTAAGCAGGGAGCAAAGACACCCAGATCAACACCGGCTGCAGTTCTGCCTCTGTTGTGAACCCACAATATTTTGCTGTGCAGGAGAGAGGGTCAGAGGCTACTTACAGTCCCAGTGGGCCACAGAGGTGAAGTCTCATTGCTACAGGCTTTTGGCACTACCGTGCCGTGAGAGGGTCTGCACACATCTGAGACAGGGCACTGCACTACATCTGTGTGTGCTAAAATAACATATGAACCATCCCTGGATGCTAAGAGCCAGACAAGACAGCATGGCCCTCGTAACCCTTAAAAGCAAAGGTTTGAATTACTTATTGCATATTTCTCTTCACAGTAACTTTTGAGTTTAAAAAGCCAGCCAAAACTACTATGAAGTTATCAAGCTCCAAATATTTGAATACTTGCCTTTAGGTTGCAAGTGAATGCACAAGGAATAGAAGCAGGATTTTTAAATAATCACACATTCGGGTGTGAAAATGAGTATTTTTACATTAATAAAACAACCAACAAATATGAAACCCCTGGGGTGTGAAATAACCCCAGAACTAAATAAATAAATAAATAGTCAGTTTATGTGAAAATAGCACCAAAAAGTCATTTTCACACAACTCCAGTTACGACTTTGTTAGGCTCAAATGTAAATGACATATTAGGATTATTTTTAACTATTCCTTCACTAGAACGGTGCAGAGGTCGCTCAGTCACAGTTGGCTTTTATGCACCAAACTCGCCAGTAGAAGTTGAGGACAGTCCATGGAGAAGCAGCCAGTGGGGATTTCATTCGATCCTAATGCAGACAGAGGGGTAATGGAACCATTTCAGCTAAAGCGATATTCCAGGGCAAGCCTACTCTTGCTACCCAGAGCTGCAAGGAAGATCATCCAACAACTCTCTGCATCATGCTGGCTTCATTTACACATCTTCGACTGAGCTTCAAAACACGGTGATAATGCACTTTAACCAATACCACACAACTCCTGCTGCAGACACCAGGCAGACTAGGAAGATAGAACAGGAACCACCAGTTCCTGGGACAAAAGGACAACTGTATGCAGATCTTTAGTTAGCACGCACACTAAAATCACTCCTAGACAATAGTTCTTTCTACTTTTAATATAAAATATGCCCATCCACGGAAAAGGCAGAGTTAGTTGGGGATTAGAAAGCATTTTAATTGAAATCATTTACTGGACAAAAACATGGGCTAGCCACTCTCCATGCTCTATGCATTGCACTGTCTATGCCAAAATAATTTGAAAATTAGTCAATGTCTTTTCTTTGTTATTATTGTTTTGTTCTGGAAACCTTCAGTCTAAACACATGTACGGGATGATTAGGTCAGTGGTTAAACAGGAGAGAAGCAGACAAATGAAGTATGACGAGTGGGGTTTTCCAAATAATTTAGGTCTTGGAGCACTGTGTATGCTTTCCAAAGTCAGGACCTCACAAAACACTGTCAGAAGCAGTAAGAGTGTTTGTAGTACATTGAGAACACAGTTGCTGCTCCATATTTATTAGCAAATGGGCAACTACCATGCAGAAAGTTATTTTAGAGCATTATCATATTTGTTAAAAATGTAAAATAATAATAATAATAATCCTAAATTCATCTTTCACTATACTTTTCTGTCTGTGCAAGGTCCCCCCCAGTGCAGGTAATTTTGCTCCTTCCTTCTCAGATGTCACTCCTCTCTGATTCATTTTGGGCTCAACGTATTATGCTGCTTGAAAACAGGATTTGGATACCTATGGTTCAAAACTGCAGCTCAGAAGCTTTTTCTTGAATTAAAAATAAAATATCCTGTCTGTTTCACTCATTTTTTTTCTAAAATCATGAAAACTTCTTTCCTTCAAGGCTTTTTTTTTCGTAATTTCTTAGCTGATTACAGCACTGTGGGTGGACCAAAACTAGTCTGCAGCCTCTGGGAAAGAATTAACTCCATCAAAATGAACTTACAACTGAGAATTAATTATATAATCAGTGTGTTACTTCAAATCTTCCTTGCATATCCTGATTTAAGAAACCTTCATTTCTACATTAATTGCCTGAACAAAACCACAAAAGGAGTCTTACAGAAGATTAAGCATGTCAGTGGAAGAAGGAAAAAAAAAAAAAAGCAAAAACCTAGCAAATTCAGAAATTAAGTCTTTTGTGTCCAGTTAACGCACATCAGCTTGAACTACATGAAGATGCCAAATCTCTGTCTGCCCTACTGAATGAAAAGTGCTTCTACATTTTTCTTTCTGAAATATTCAATAGTTAACAAACAGAACATATTAAGGCACATAAAGAGTTATTTCTATATTTCTATGATCCCTTTTCCCTTCCAAACAGCATTCCCAGATTCTCAGGGACAGTTGCAAAAGAAACTCACATGACAACAAAATTGATGCGCTTCCAACGACAGAGACTTTGAAAGCGTGTGAAATATGGGACAGGCCAGGAGGAGACATCTCCAGCATTAACACGTCAATTCATGACTGGTGAGCTACAGTTGTCAGAGCTGGGATTGCAGGGGGAAATCACAAAACCTATGGAGGAAGAGACTGAGGGCAAAAATTACCAATCAATTGCTCTGCCCTGCAATATGGACCAAATAATGCTAGTTGTTGCAGCTGCTCTAGCAAAGTATTCAAGCACTGAATTGAAAACACGGACAGTAGAGATCTGCTACTTCTTGTGATCATTTGTTTCCATGAGTAATGGCTGTCATCTTTACAAAGGCTAAAAGCTGTTCCCTATTTTTCAAATCCATCCTTCAGAATATTTTTATTTTTTTATTTTTTTGCTCTGGATACATCCAAAACAGTAAAATGCGAGGACAATTTTTAGTGTTGTTCTCTGACTGAATTTTTTATGTATACTGTAAATATCATATGCACACATTCAAAAATTTAGGCCTGAAGTCACTAGCAACTTCTAAAAACTTCTTACCACTTGGATTTCATACAAAATACTCACACAATAAGAAATCTTGCATGCCACTTTCAAACAAGTGGTATTCATCAGCGAATTTTTGGCATGCCAAGGGAAACTCAATATATAAAGCTGAAGAACACTTGGGGGCAAGAATGAGGAATAAGGGGAGGAGAAAGAATAAATAGGGATTACTGCAAAAGGAGGAAGAAAGCAGGACACAGGCAACGAAGACAGGATTGAGAAATTAACGCATTTTGAGGAATTAGAAGAGTCAGTCTGCCTAGTTTGGACTGAACTAACTTTCAGCGTTAGCTTTTTTGCAGTAGCTATTCCATTATGTCAGCACTGCTACAAAGCACATTAGGGCACTACTTTGCCAGGATTTGTCCCATGTACCAGATATGAACTCCACAGTGTATTAGTAGCAAACAAGATTGACAGAAAGGGAAAAGAAAAAAAGCTCAGGCATGCATGCCTTTCAGTCCACTGTTCTTCTGGGTCTTCAAAAAAATGCTGTAGTTATTCAGAGAAAAAGAGACTTAACCAAAGTTGGATTTCACTTGCAACTTGCTCTTGCAGAACTCCAAACTTACTGCTGTCTGGCAAAACCCATACCAAACAACATCTTAAGGCTAAAATACTCATGATTAAGAACTTCTGAAACTAGAAAGATTTTATTGGGTATAAACAGTAGACCACTGTCTTCTATTGTCTGCAGGGAACCGTTTGCTAATAGCTTCAGTCTAGCAGCAGAACGAAGTTCTTGTGGGAGGTGGCAGCCATGGAGTGACAGACAGTCTCTTGGTAGCTAAAATGAATTACAGGCAGAGCTTTGAGAATAGACACTATAGCAACCTTGAACTGGATCCTGCCTTCAATAGGAGCCAAGGGTGGCTGTACTGATCCCAGCAATCTGCCTTGCTGAGTCACTGCCTTGCCCTGCGCTGCAATGTCTGCTGCGTGTTGAGGAGGGCTTCTCGGCTCTTACAGCGGGACAAGCACACAGAGGGGATGGCTGCCAAACTCTGAGCGATTGCCTTGTGCAGTCCCAAAACTGTGCATCACAGGATCGTTTTGTTTATTAACACCATGCTGCAAATGTGCCTGCCTGGCTGCGGAAATTTAGCGAATCTGAGTGTACTTGAAATAATTACCAAATAGAGGAAATGCAACACATACAGGTCAATTTATGCTCTCAGTTAAAAAGGTGTGAAATCTGGAATAATTCCACCAGAGCCAATAGAATTACTTCAGGCTGATACGAAGGACAGCACCGCCAGCCTTCATAGGACACATTTTAGAAGCAGGGTACAGCATCCTACAGTTAAGTCTGGGGGGCCACTGGCAAAAAGGCTGAAGATGGCCATCTCATGCCTCACTAAGGAGTGCTCATAGAAAACACAGCACTGCACTTTCTTTGCTTACATGTGACAAATCTCAGCTGTGCACAGAGGATCAGTGAATTTCCTAAACCAAACTGGAGTTTAAGATCGCGTGGAGAGGCTTAAGTCGTGACTTTGTTGCTTTCCCTCTGGACAGATGTGAAACACAGGGAGTTTAAGATGCCTTTTCTGTACTTGTACACATTTTCATAGAGATGTAAAAGAACCCAGAGTCTGACGATATTACTGCAAGTCTTAAACCAACATCACTAGTCACAACAGAATAAAACAACATTCAGGTGAGGAACATATGCACAAGAACTAGAAGAAAGAAGCCTGAATGGAGATAAGAACGTATCATTAACCTTTTATCTTAAAAGAAAAACAATTTTGAGAAAAAAAAAATGTGCTTTCTCTTGGAAAGACACAAGACCTAAGAACAATCACACAGTGATTAGACTTAAACTACTGGATCATCATCTATAATCTAGCAGTTTGGGGTACAGGAGGAAGATAGTCCTATTCGTACACCTTCCCAATTCAAAAGAAATTTTAACCACATTTTAAATAGTTGAAATTTTGAATGGACAAAACTCCCTGAGGTTCATGAGCTCAGTCCAGAGGCCTGCTAAGTACTAGTTAATATTCCTCCAGAAAGGTAGAAAAGTTACAGTGTTAGTTTACCTGCAGGGCAAGCAGAATAACGTTAGCTTCCATATGTCTGCTAAGGTTTATCTGTGAAGAGAGCCATGCGACAATCCCTGGGATACCTGAAAGTCCTCTGCAAGTCCCTTCTTTAAATTCCTCTCTCCCATCACTAAACATTTGGATGGCCTGACTGCTGGTGGGCCACGACGATGGGACAAGGATTGTGCCAAGTTATTGGATGCCTACCGATCATAGCATTGCTAAACAATGCCAAATTGTAGAGGAGAAATAATAGATCATCTCCCTCTCAGTTTCTGGTACAGAACAGCCTTTGCAAAGAGAAAAGCATAATCAGAGCAACCCCTGCACTCTGGCTTAACCAGAAGTTGATTAGGTTAATAAGAAGCTTGGAGAAAACTTACATAAGTCATAATTGTGTCTTAAGTGATATCTGGAAACTATTATTACTTCAGTCAAGATGGTCACAAGACCAGATGATCATGCATTCTTACAAGTGCCTTATCCTCTATCTTTGCACTGTTCATACCTTGGGCAAGCAGCAGAATCTGTCCCTTAGTAATATCATAGCTGATGAATGAGCCTAACTTATTGTGGTCTGTACACAGACTTGCCAGGAAGCAGTAAGACAGGAGCCACAAAGCTTAACGATGAGATAGTAGCAATGTGAGTCCACACCTACATAAGAACACATCTTACTTTGTTTTTCATGATACAATCTTGCCCACAGTTCTGTGGAGGTGTGTGGTCCTCATTAATCTGAGCATACCCTTTGTATCATCAGGTATTTTCAAGCCTTTACCATTATTTCTCTTCATCAACCGCAATGGGAGATGTTGAAATATTATACTGCAATTGTTGTATTGAGGAGAAAAGAAAAAAAAATCTAATGAAATTATTTATACTTTCAGAGAATAAAACAATAAGATGATATTGTCTTGTATGACCTTTCCTAAGTATGGGGATATAGCATCTTACACAATAGACTCTTGGTTCATGTTTCAATTACTGACCTTTACTGTGGAGAAAATTAATGCAATTTTCATCGTAATCCACCCGTACAAATAAGATCCATACGGAAGGTTTCCACATGCTGAATCTAACACAAATGGAAAATGTCAGCTGTTTGCTACTGGATGAATTTAACTTTAATTTGTTCGGCTGAGTCTTTTCAAATTGTGCTCATAAAAGTTGGTATATTTTTGGTATCTATTTCTGACAGAACTTCTTACATTAGAAACAATGAATTTTTCTTCTTTGGAGTTTTTTTTCCTTCCCTCTCCCTCCAAAAAAAATAAAATAAGCACGAGGTTCTAAACATTTTTTGGAAGTTGCCAACTAGCTTGGCTTGAAGTCACAGTGACATTTAATCCTTCCCTATTACATCCCATTAGCTGAGCACGGCTACATTGGCTCATCACTGGATGGAGACTCTCCAAGGAAAAAAAACAGGGATTGCTGTTTATTTCGTTTTCTCTCTGATTTTCTTTTGACTCAATTACCAAATCTGGAAAGAGTAGTATTTTTTAGTTTTGTTTCGTTTTGGAGGAAATGCAAAGTTTTATCCACAAAACTTAATATTGAGAGAAAACTCCAAGACTCTTTCCAGTCGGGTGCTACGATACACTTATTCAACAAAGTAATTGTCTACTCTTGAAGCTGGACAGTCATTAAAAAAGAAGAAAAAAAAAATAAATAGAAACGGTCAACGATCAGACAACTCACAACCTAAGCTGCACGCAACTTGTCTATACAATTCTACTGGCGGATAAAAGATGTTTCAGTGATGTAATTTTAAAACAATCCTTATTCAGACAGTCTGACAGAGCCCAGAGTTGTCATGACAGAGCCTGAACTCTACATCCAAGACAGCGTGAATCCGAGAAGACATTCATCCACTAAGCAGCTTGTGCCAAAGGGACACAGCTCTCTTATCTCCATGATGGTATTTGGAAAGGGCAGAGGGGGAAAAAACGAGGGATTCAGCAATTAAGTCCTGTCATTTAAGACAGATAGTTTAGGTGGAGGGAGTTAATCTGCTCACGGGTTTTTGAACTAAGCGTCTGTGTATTTATAATTTGTAAACAGTTCATCTCTTAGAGGGTGTGTTACAATTCCCAGAAGCATGGTCTGTTATGTCTAACTTGCAGCAGAACCCAGAAAAGCTATGTGTGCGACTGTTTTGATACAACATGATGATAGGAAACAGAAACAGTGACCTCGTATACTACAACTCAACTAGCAGATTTCAACTTCAGTTCTTGTATTAGGGAGGAAAAAAAAATACACAGACTTCTTTTTAAAGTACAGTTGTCTGTTTAAATGTTGACATTGCAATGAGATAATGTAATAAAATTACATTTTTCTTACAATCCCTAGAGAGCATTGGCCACCCTCAGACTTGGAAAAGTCACTTAGAATAACCTAATGTACATAGAGATGCAAGTCAGAGCGCACAACATGGACTAACACTGGTGCAAATACACCCAGGACAGCATGAGGACATTAAGACAACGTTGAACACGCATGAAAGCGTATGACCTGGGACACTAATAATGGCTGGCAATTCTCTAACAATTCTGTGTCTAAGTCTCAGATCCATAACACCAGTATACAACTAATACAAGTTATGAATTATTATTGCTGTAATATTAGGATAAAAAGTATTATTGTGCTAAGAAAGCCTGATGGAGGTGTCCATGTGAGTTGGTTTAATCAGTCCACGCGCTCTCCATTTCCAAGAGCCCCGTGTGCATGAAACAGAGATAGAGGCGAGGCTGATTACAGCAAAATGATTGAGCCAAATCATCAACAGCTCAACTCTCAGGAGTCTTGCCAAACCACCATATTTAGTTAAAAGAAACCAAAAAAAAAAAAAGAAAATTACAGTGGAGTTGTTCAGCATGTGGCAAAAATGCAAAGTGACTAGATCCATACTTAAGTGACGCTGTGTTTATAGAGAAAACACAAATCCCTGGAGTTACATCTAAGCTAAACTTAACCTAGAATATTTTGGATTTGCAGCAATTAATCTGTTGCACAGCACAGGCAACAGAGGATTAAGTATATATATTTAATACATTTTTATATCTTTTTCCATCTCAGCACTTGCAGGTGAACATACTAAAAAACTAAAAGAAAAAAAAAAGAACGCAACTAAGAATGGCTACAGAGAATACGTTACATATTTAGGCATCACATAAAAATACAGGGTCAACATATACAGGCAACTAACACTGGATATCCACAAAATAGAAACTATCAACATTTTTAGAGAGACAATATTCCTTTGAAAACAATGCAGCTTTAATTTAGCAACTTCTGCTTAGTTCCAGATATTGATCCATTTAGTTGACCAGTTTTACAATGCAAATAATGAAGTAAAAACAAGAACATAAAGATTATTGTGTATTGCAAGAATTCTGCAATTCAGCTGGATTATCCAAATTTTGGTTTATGATTTCGATGGATTTTTGGTTGCTCATTAAAATACAACAACCGCAGACAGAAGAGCAGAATAAATTTAAATAACAATTCCCATCAATTAGTCGGCTGAGCTTCAATTCAAGTGTCTGTGACTGAGAGAAGTTGAGCTGCACTTGCTAACTGTGGTATTGATTCCCTTCTCAATGACCAACAATTTCACTGTAACACTCTTAAAACATAGAATATTCAAGAAGAGCTTATTAATTTAGTATTCAATTTGAAAGTTTCACATTGCCTTGTGAACATTTTCTTCCTAACAGCTAATGTTCCTTTGCATTCTGTTGCTCGTTAAATAATTCCTCACCTTTTAGATCTTTAGTATTTATAGATTATCAGATCCTCCTTCACTTACTTATGTTTTTTCAAGCTGTATACATTAAATTCTCTTAATCTTTCTTCACATGTCATGCCCTCTAATTCTTTTATCATTTGTCACTGTGGTTTGATAAACTTGAAAAAAAAATCCAATGAATTTTTCATAGTGAGCAGAATAAGTATGCTCTAACAAAATAAGAAACAGGCCTCACCAATGCCAACTCTTTCTAAATTTCAGCTGACAAACTAAAAACACTTATTTTCCAGGCTATAGAAGAAATGTTGAGAAAACTCTAACCAGTCCTCCACAAATCACAGCAATTCTGGCCTACAGAAATGGCAATACTATATAATTTTGTGTAAGTCATTAGTGCAGAATGTCCACCCACCACTCGCAATGGATGTTGATGAGGTATTTTACACACTCACCTTGTTACCCATGCACACACATATATTGACACTTGTATGAACACGTGTCTTATGATTTCAACACTCTGGGCACTCCTCAGATTCAAGCGAAGCTCACAGGTCTCATGCAGGTAAAGTCATTGTTGAATGTTATACAAACCAACCAGCACTCTCAAACTTTCATGTTCTCTGATGAGCAAACTGGTAACAATTGTTTTCCCATTTAAACCAGACAACGAATACAGATCTCATGGAGATAGGATGGTGGGTTTGTGCTATACCCACTTTCCTTATGATTCTAGCTAACATACTGTCATGAGATATGTTTACCTTGTCATCTTCATCATCATCTTCATCCAAGCCCATAAGCTCCTGCAAAAGCAGATGTTCATGTTAGAAAAAATCACACTTATTTCTCATTGACAGGCAATGTTCAAAAAGCTTGATACTCCCACAACATTTCATTATACGGTTTTCTCCCCATTCTATTGAAAGTCATTAACAAACCCATCACTTTCACCTTTCAGAAATAACGTTTTGTATTCAAGGACTTTTTTTTGTGATATCCTGAACAAAGCATGCAATACCCTATACAAATTTTAAGTCTAAATAAAGCATTAGTGGTTGCGTCCAGTAGTTCGAAGGCAACAGGCTTTCAAATTCATTGCCAACTTTAACTATCTGTAAATAGCTTTGTTCTTAGTCTGACAAATGAACCAGTTGGCATGTCAAGGCTGAGGACTCTATACTCAACTTGTTCCATCCTCACTGTTACAATGACTGCTCTCCCCCTTTAGGGCCATTACTGAAGCATTAGATGGTAGAAAATACATTTAGTATGAATATAATCAATCTCATGATTCACATTCAGATTTCTATGCAGCATTATTTCCTCCCTTTAACTTCTATACTGACAGGTAGGGAGGACAAACAAAAGTCTTGCCTACAGTTTGAAATTAGGAGTGCCTGGATTTCAATTCAGCCATTTTATAAGTTGAGTCTTTAATAGGGTCCTCAAAGTTCTTCTAGGCAATTTAAAATTTGAATCAGCATATTACAAGTTTAAATACAGTTAACAATAAAAACGTGAAGAATCACAACAAAAGATGTTTGGGATTTGGTTTTTATTTTTTTCTGGAAAAACAACAGTTGCATCCAGTACGCAGAAGGCACTGAGAGCTCACATATCCTGATTTACTCTGGCTCTCCATAAAATCCAGAGTAGCTGAATTAATAGTGATCATGGTTCACTTTTCTATAGAAGCTTCCATCTGTAAATCATAAACCATTTTACCAATATTCATGAATTTAGCCTCCTGGCAATTGGATCACGCCTACAAGGTTAATACTGTTATCCCCACTTTATAGCACAGAAACCGGAGAGAGAATATGAAGTCCTCTTTTCCAAAGTCACTTGCTCTCTTTCCTAACTATACATGAAAAGTACATGCTGGCACACAGAAAACAAAAGTAGTGCACATGTAGCCAAAGTCTGAAGAAGCAATAAATAAATAAACAACTGTGCAAAAAGTACTGGTATTTTGGAAAAAAATCTTTTGTCATCTGCAGGACAGATGTGATTAGAGGTAGCACCTGATTGTCTATTTTTGACCTACAGATGGTTAGAATCATAGGCACACATAAAAAAGAAATCAGGTAATATTAAAGGCACTTTGACTACTTGTTCCATATGAACCCAATCCTGCAAAGCACTTAGGCAGATGTGTAACTTTGCTTATGCAAAATACACCCCTGAATTTCATGGCATCACATTGCTCGCAGCATGTGTGACTGAAAAAGGGCCAACTTTCTGCAGGACATTTCTTCAGTGCTGCTACGATTAACTTGGAATTTCAAACATAGACTTTTTGTAGCATTCACCTGCATGATTTTTTGTTCAATCTTACTGACTTGAGTGAGACTCTCCTCACCTGAACACGTAACAAACTCACCATAGGATGAGTGATAGGTCTTGGAAGGTAGTCTCTGTGT
Source organism: Penelope pileata (assembly GCA_013396635.1). Taxonomy (NCBI): domain Eukaryota; kingdom Metazoa; phylum Chordata; class Aves; order Galliformes; family Cracidae; genus Penelope; species Penelope pileata. The sequence goes on from WBMW01002035.1 coordinate 854,879, forward strand.
ACTTTTTGCTAGGTAACCTAGCATGATTTTGTATTGCCTTTTTGTATTTAAAATAAAATAAAAAAAATGTTTGGCTGAGATTCTCCCACAAGAGAAGTTCTCATTTTCTTGATGAAATAAAGTAGTCCCTGGAGACATAAAATATCTCTCCATGTTATTCTGGACTTAGCTGAAATTGGAAAAAACCATTTTTCTTACCATTTGTCATCAAATCAGGCCTACATCCTTGTCCCTATAGTACGACTTTCCCTGTGTTCTAACAATCTTTCCATTTGGGAATGGATCAAAACTGAACTAGAAGCAACTTTTGTTGCTAAAACTAATACAATAGCAATTGACCTTTTTTTAATCCTAGGATAATATTTCTTTGTATAAAATTCGTGCAATTAATTTGTGTAAAGGTAGCCTTCAGGGGTACAAATGTCGATCATCTTTTTATCAGAAGGTATAAGAGTTAATTCAGCCTGTATTTTGTTATTGTACTTGTAACACATTTAAAAATAGAACATTATGGGAATTTACCATGAATTTATCCTCTACTTTAATTGTAATTGTCATTAGGCAAATAAAGACGGTGGCCAACATCAAATAGAATTTCATATCTCAACAACTGCAATTTGAAACGTGCAATTATTTTTGTATTTTAAACTATTTTCTTTCCTAGATCAAGTGAAAGAACTGAAGACTAACTTTTAAAAAAAGCATTTGTCATGTAAAATTAGGGGGTGGGGAGGAGGAGTAAGGGTTTCCTCTTGAAGTTTCAGATAACAGGACAACGTTTAAAAAATAGCTAACTTCATTTCAGCTTGTGTTGACTTTCCTCCCCTGTGGAAATCACATGAATCACAAGTGTGATGCAAAGTGTAAGAGCACTGGGGGCATGAGTTTTGGGGTCTTGTCACTTAGTAAGTCTTTCTTAATTCAACTTAGTTACAAAATAACTGCAAATATTTTAAAGTGAAATCTCCCGCCTACACATTCTCTTGTCTTCTTCCCTCTAATATGCTGAATGGTTTTTCGCTTGAATTGAATTAGTAAAATCGAGAGGCTGGAGCTCTCTTTTCAGTAACTTCAAAATAAAAATGTTTAGCTACACAACTAGCTTAATACCATTAAAATGCATGACATTTTGCTGAAGGGCAAATTCGAGCTGGGGCTGCCAGAAGTGCTACTGCCATTTCACTTGCCTGGGCATCTTGGGTGTTGTTCACCTTCCCTGTTCTGACAAGGGAGAAGTTGTATGCAAACAGCACCAGTAGAGCCAGGGGCACCATGTACAGTTCCACGCTCCATACGGTGACCACAAATACCTGGGAGAAATAAAGCAACAAAAGAGAACACATACAGGTATTTGAAGAGAATGTCATACAAGAAAGCCTTTCAGTCATTATCCTGATGCATATTCATCCTTGAATCTCTGTTAACCTCATTCATTTCTTATTTTGGCAAAAAAAAAAAAATCTGCTTGAAAAGCATCCTCTTTCTATTCTGTTTGAATCCATTAGGCTCTTCTTTGTTAGCTTCTCCTTGCCTGTTTTTGGTGAAGTACAAGTCCATAAACATAAGGTTGGTCCAAAGACATTGTTCACTGCTTCCTGGGACTTCCTCAAGCCTGAAAGCTCTTTGTCATTAATGTTAGAGCATAATAGATCCACTTAAATCTGTTCCACTTCATCAAACCCTAATTGCCAGCAAGCCTTTCACTAACTAGAGGAGAGTTTCTTCCTCTTGTGCAACAGGAGCCATTCACCTCTTCAGTCAATCCAGGAGGGATACTTAGCAAATTGGACTTGACCATTAAATCCACCTACTCTTCTTTGCATAGCAGTGCAGAGAAAATACCATCACCTTCCAGGATGCAAGGTTCTAGGTTGCATGTGATGCCTTACTTTGGAAAGGAATCCAGCAATCCTATTCTCCATTCCCACACGCCTGCCATTTTTCAGTGAAGCACATTCTGATTTCACTGGTTGCTTGGGGCCTCTTTACCCAGAAAGGGTAGGAGTTTATGCCTTTGGAGCAGTATCTGACAAAATCCACCAACAGCAAAAGCAGAAGCCAAATTTTGAAGTTCTGTTCTGCAAATTGGATCAGCAAAACACGCAACCAATGTGATGGGGATTTAAAAAGCACTTAAAGTTTTTCAAAGGTACTGTACTAAGCCAAAATGCAATCCTGTCTTACAAATACCAGTGATATGTGAACAGACTCCAAACTTAGTGGTTGGAAATGCAAGTTAATAAACTAAATCCAGAACTGCCATAAAATGCATGTTGTGATTCCATTTCCTTTTCTACTCAAACACAGTGATTCCAGAAGAATTGTCTAATGCTGGTAGTAACTTAAAGCTATTTTAAACAATCCCCTTTCAAGATTAGGCACAAAACCATTTATCAGATTTTTCTCCCCCCAAAAAGAATTTCTGAAACGATCACAAACAAAAATCGCATTTTTAGAATAATACAGGTAGGTGAAAGTGAGTCAGATCCTCCAGTTAATGCACCTCCAACTGCAATGAGAGGAAAACTCTACGGGTGATCAGAATGCTACATCTCTATCACCACTAACCCTTGGCCTATCAGACACTGTATATGAAGGCAAGGCTGGCATTTGCAGAACAGGTTATTTATGGCAACATATATTGTTTTCACCACACTGTACCAAAGCACTACTTCCCACTACATTCAATAGGGTGAGAATTTACACCCCGACAAAACAGCAGCTTCTGTAAACTGAAAAAAAAAAGTTTTGCCTGACATCAAACAATTGGGCTGCTAGTATCTATCAGGGGCCAAACGTAAACTGAGAAACAATGACTATATACGTAGCCCTGTCCAAACAGCAGTTGCATTTTCCAGAGAGAACCTGATTTTATGTTAACCATTGCAATGCAAAGAATTAGACTGTCTTCCTGTTCTTGGCATTTGTAGGTCTGTAAAACAATCTTCGAGATAGAAGCACTTAAAAAGTGGGCTGACATCCAGGCAACATATCTCCATACTATTGATTTGCAGCACAGGAACTTAGAAGAGGATTAGGTTTTGATTTCTTTTTTTCTTTTCAATCATGCTTTTGAACATGTTAAAAAATTAGAAAGTGATACCAATAGTCAAATTTCATATGCAAGGAAGGTAACTGAAACACAAGAATGCTGGCCAAGAAGGCACGGTACTTGATCTCTCTTTCAGGAGGATTCAAAAATTGTGATATCTCAAGATAAGAAAACAATTCCTCTGAAGCTATTCCAACTCCCTTGAATGAATCTTTACTTGCTTCGTAAGATAAAGGGAAGGTGATACCAGCTCCTGTTCCACTTCAAATATCATGCTAAGGAATAAGGACCTGTTATTGCTAACATCTACACGTATATCTATTTTGGGTATACATAAACGTAGATAGCTAAAAATGGATGCACACACATACACATCTGATCCTTATGCAAGCTCCTTTATAGAAATTCATACAGCTAGGTATTAATTCAAAAAATTTGCTTCAGCATGTTGGAGGAGGTTGTATATACATCATCTCCCTGGGGTCTAAGTGAACTCAGTCTTGCCTTTGTGCAGTAAAAAGACTCCATCAGCAGTCAGCTATGCAGGAGTCAACGAAGCCCCAGAAGAACCTCCCTTTATTCATTCAATTGCAGGACTTGAACCAATTTTAGTGCATCTGTCACTATCCTATATGAACATCACTCTGCTCTGTTGCAAGTATAATACAACCTTGCAATCACAGGTCATTTAGGCAAGATACAAAATCAAGACCTTGGTGATTTTAGATCCAACAGTATATTTTGTGTATTATTAAGTTTCAGACCTTAAATAAAACAAATTTTAATTACAAAATCTCAATGTAGTCTCAATTGATTGCTGGCATACTGTTGCTTCCTTTCTAATGCTGAGTGGTTATCAGCTGCTGAGCTGTAATTCAGACAGTGACACTTTCATAGAGCTCCCATATCTACTTAAGAAGAGTTGCTTTCCTGTTACCATTTCAATGAAGGCAAAGTTCATTTCTGTGACACAACACAGATACAAGACAAATTGATTTAGCTATTCAACAATTATTTAGCCTAGGAGGTATGGGAAATGATCGCTGTGACCATATAGTACATAATAAAAGTTCAGAGGATGTTTATAAAGCAAATAGAAATACTGCATCCTAACAGCCTTTTCAGCTATTCTGCAGCATCAGCCATCAAAGCAGTTCCTATAGAAGCCCATGTCCTGCTTCTCAGTTCTCATGCAGCACATGAACACAACTACAACATTAGCAGGCCTGCGGTATTGGCATCCACTCCCCAGATTACACGGCTCTCCATCAGGCACATTTATACTTCCTCCTCACTGGCACTAGAGAGGAAAAGCTCCTGCGTTATCCTCCTTAAACTATTTTTTAACAATACCTTTTGTCAAAACTCAAGAATGGTTCAGTCGCTGATATATACAACGGCTTTTGCAAGGATCAATATATTCCTGATTTCTTGTAGTACCTACTCTGTCTTTGCCTAATACATCAGCGGGTAGGGGAAATCATTAACAGGCCCAGATCACTTGCTCAAGTTCACAGAAGTCGGGGACAGCATCCAAGAGCCCTCATTTCAAACAACTCAGTTTTAACAAACCATACTTTATTTCTTCACATTTCACATCGTCATTAGACCAAGTTCTGTCAGACATTATCCATTACATCATTGACACCTTTTGTGCTGAGCTTCATACTGTGCATGAGAAAAGTTAAAAAGGCAGTAGCCAATTTCTAAAATAAAAGTCAAACAAGCAAAAGTAGCTCTCTGTGTTACATCTTCTAATGCAATTTGAGAGTATAAAAACCTATTATGGAACTGAACAATTTAATTCAAAGCATTATAAAACAATTATCAAAATAGAAGTGGAAATGAGATAGACGTAGCTGGAGGAAAAAAAGAGAGCTTGAAACTAATATTTAGACTAGAGTCCTATCTAGAAGAGAACAGCAACATCACAGCCTTGGAGAAAGGACCACTCGATTTCAGCTGATTAATGCTTTGCTATTTCAAAGGGCCTAATAACTACAAGTTAAAGCTCTGGAGGTTTGGAAGCTGTTTCATCTGAAAATCATTGAAGAGGGGTCCAACTGTTCCTGTCAAGAAGCATGGAGTTTGAACAACCATGAGAGTGGCCCTTTTGACAGCAGTACAAAAGATGAGAGAAGGCAGTCTCAACTGAAAGTAAAAACAAGCCTTTAGAAACACATTTCAAATCTGGTTTTTCTGCCCCTCTGGTTCCAATTTAGGATCTGACTATTAAGAACAGATTTTAGACGGGTGTCTACTAAAGTATGCCCATAAAACATTTGTCACCAGCAAACCCACAGTCATGGGATAGAATCGTTTTAAGAGGTTTAGAAATGCAGCATTAGATGGGATTTTCTGTGTAATTTTTCTACATATTAATTTTTTTTAACAAAAAAAAAAAAAAAAAAAGGACTTTCCTTGGCCCAGTAAGTCTTCCTAGGGAAGTAACAAATGCTATGTTGTTTAACAGAATAATTCTTGGAAAACAGCAGTGATGGGAAAAGGAGAGGGAAACACTCCATCAGATGGAAAAAATAAAGGTGAAAGAAGATCAAATGCATACAAGAAACCTATGGTATAAGGTTATTTTCTCAGCCAGTGCAGGCTCCAATGCTAATGAAATGCCTCATCAGTGGAGCTGTGAAAAATATTATTCGAAACTTCAAGTTTCAAAACCACACGCAATTTGACTGAACTCTATCTAAATGACTAACAGGTTTGTCAGAAGTTTCCTTGCAATTTATAAACACAATCTATGCAATTCCAGAAAAGTCAGGAGAAAAAACTGAGCTACTATCTGTTCTGATCCAAATCAAAACACTGAATTTTATCTGAGGCACACAGACATGCTTCACTTCATTTACAGGAGAGAGGAATTAGTTGTTTCTAATTTTTCTCAGTCTCATGTACACACAAATGGACTTCTGTATGAGGAGAAATTTCTGCAGCTAAGTATTCAGGGACAAACTCTCCAGCATTTTTTTTTTAAGCTTTCAGTTCCTCTGCCCCCAAATACAGGATATTAGCCAATAACATAAGACACTGGCTCCCCAAAAGGGCATTCAAATCCCTTTGAGGCAATGAGCTTGTCAAGAACAAATTATTTCTGACAGATACTTATTCTTGCTCTTAGAAAGGGAGACTAAAAGAGTTGAAGGGAGAGTGGACACACCTACGTAGAGCAGGAAACGTGTGCATTTGTGTGTACATACCTGTATATACAGAGGCATCTCCTCGAGATAACAGGCATTATAGATGCACTAACATGGTGCGGGGCCCAGGTAATGGAAACCAGAGCATAGCATGTGGACATGCATGAATGCAGTATCTATCTTTGTGATCCGGGGATGGTGTGTACATTTTACAGGAGAATATTAAAAAGGAAGTTCATAACAATTAAGGAAATTAGTTTAACATAGCCCCGCATCAAACAATAGCAAATAGAGGTTGACTAAGCCGCATAGAATATGTTTTCCAGTGAAGTCTCCCTCCCAAGATTTTTTTTGGAAGACTCTCTTCCAAAGATGCACTCCAGCATCATTCCTATTACTCTCCTACCTGCATCCATAGGATGCTCCCTCACCATGCCGTGCTCAGCTGAGAGCACCTACAGACACCGAGCTGGAGCTCAAGCAGGAGCTGGCGATGAGTGGAGTCAGTCCCTCATTGCGATGCAGTAACAAAGAATGTGGCAGGAAGAGAAATCACGTTTAAATAAACCAGCACTGTCAGAAGAAACCTATTTACTTTAGATTCAATTTGCTTTCTGTGTCCTCAGCAAAAGAACGCAGAGCATCTTAACAGCAGTATGGTACATGTGTTGTATTGAGCAGGGATGACCAAAATCAAAAATGACCTGAAGGGATAGAGATCTTTAAATATTTATGCCATGTTACAAATTATCCCTGCATTGCTCCACACATCTCATCTGTGTACAGCTTGCATACAACTTGCTAGTTTTATGGGTATGCCACAGACAAAGCTTAGCTTTTAGCTACATAAGAGTTCTGTTGCAAAAGCAAACACTACTGGAATCCAAAAAAAAAAAAAAAAAAAGGACAAAAAATTCACCTAAACACCCCAATGCCAAACCAGAACACCAAACTGTATGTATTGGATGCATGTCACAGCACAGAGCTGAGGGTTACAAATGAAGGGTTTGATTACACAGCACAATTTGCTACCATGCAGATCTCGCTTTTTCAAGAAGATGCATTAGGTAATGGAAACAACGTGGCCATGTTTGCCTGTGTGAGTTGTCTGTGTAGGCTGAGACAGCTGCCATGTCCTGCTGCCACAGCCACTGGTTTAACCCTGCTTGTCCCAGCAACAGCCCTCTGAGAAAGTGGCTGTGAATGGGGTTAGCAGAACATGTTTGATTTCTGTTCGACGATTCACGTTACATGTGATGATGCAAGAAGGAATATGAGTGATAGAACACAGCCTTCAATGAAAGGAGGCACAAAGTCTGGAACTGTACTTACCAAGGTCAAAAATTTTAAGATTGGTTTGAATATTCAAAAAGAGAAAAAAAAAATTTTCCCAACTCCCAACAAAATAAGACATGAAACAACCAAGAAACCAACTAACCAATTCCCTTAAGAACATACAAGAAATCTCATACTGCCTAAGTCAATCTGTGTTAGGGCCTTTTTTATCACTGTCTGGTTTAGATTCTTCAGTGGGATCTCATTTTCTTTGCTGCTGCTAGGAAGTAGAAACTCATTTGAGTTTTAAATGAAAGCTGTGATTCATGTGCAATCACAGGATTCCAAGAAATGGAGCTTTAAGAAAACCATGCTATTCTGCAAAAGTCACAGTGAAATCAAAAAAGTTGGCAATATTATCATCTGTTCTCCATTATTCTCTTAGGACTCTGCTGCCTGCTACTCAATCAGGGAAGGGGGTGATGCTACATTTAAGACTACCTGACAAGAAACACAAAATGTCCAAGTCTTGTTACTGAATTACTTTTATGCCATTAACAGATCCAATGGTTTTATTCTTTATTCCTAACAAGATCTGGAAGCAGAATGAGAACTAAACATTAAACAACATCACCATCTAAAAGAAAGTGTTTTTTTCCTTTATTTTTCTTTTTTTTTTTTTTGTTACATTAATGAGATTAGCCAGCCTCGGAAATTAAAAACAAGATCCTTAGAGATCTTTCTTTAATGAGGGGTTGGGAAAGATCTGTCTAGTTCATGTTTATTTCACTGAACTCAAAACATCTCTTAAGTTTATATGTAACTTAATATTTATACATTTTATTGCAGATATCTGAAGACTATCTGTCAAATGTCATCACGGACAACAATTTTCAACACAAAAAGCTGTGTCTGAAGGGTGCATGTTGCCTTTTTCCTTTAAGACACAGACATTTAAACCCCAAAGCATACCTGCTCACCACAAGTTTAGAGAATGCCTCCATACAGTTTTCATGTGGCTGCACTTCCTCTTCATCCCTAACCCAGAAAGAGTTTAATCCAAACAAAAACAAGTCCAACACGAGCTGTTTTGGGTTCTATATTTATGTACATACAACAGTTTTACACTAAAAGACTTCAAAATCTTTTCAGGCTTCAGACACTGAAGAAATATCTGCTTGCTAGCATGCTGACTGGTCTAATTTTTCTCTCATGTTTTATCTAACATATTTTATATTTCCTGAGCCAAGTAAAATACAGTTAAAGACCCTCAAGCAATAAAGCTTAAAAAATTGAGGAAAAAGAAAAAAGAAACAGGGAAAAATATTACATCCTTCTATCCATTGGGAGTGGGACAGGAGAATAAATCTGCATGTTATTTCTAAAGGGGTAACTGCAACAGACAAAGGCAATGGGAAGATGACCTTAAAACAAAGGGGAGGGAAGCACGCCAAAAAAAAATCTGTTCTTTTATATTGTAGCTAAATTAAATGGTCATTTTTATCTCTAATGTTTTGGTTTGTTTATCAGGAGGGTTATAGTTTCAGAATCACTCTCGTGCAGAAAGTTATGATCTATTTTCAGGGAAGACAGGCATTATGTGAGTTAAAAGCCTAGTCCTACAGTAAATAATTCTTCCAACAAGTGTCAAGAAAAAATATCTGTGCTATTTAAAAGGAGGAAAAATGTAGGTTAATTTTATTTATTCTGGATAGGGTGAACACCTTAAAAGGGTCATGAAAAAAATTATCATTAGCTAAGCTGATAAATGTCCACTTACTTAGGAGACATATTTGTTAACACTGTGAGAAATACTAGCAGTGGGGGTCAGATGGTGATGTAACTGTACAGTAAGTGTAAGAGCATTCAGTGGAAGTGTTCTGCAACTTTGGGCTATCAACACTGGGTTACAATTGGTAGCAAACGAGATGTTTAAGCAATATATTAAATGACTTTAATGACTTCTTCATGTTCATAGTGTATATTAGAACTGAATGAGTAAAGATAAAGGACTCCCTAATAAAGCAAGCATATTTGATTAGACTGAATTCAGAATACAGTGGCAGGAGGATCACGCATCATGTTACTTCCCTGGCAATCTCCAGCTATTACATGGAAAAAAAATTCAGGCTGCAGTAAACCCACATATAGAGGTGCTTGTACACAGAAATGCTTCAAAACTGCCTGGTACCCTTTTCCCCAGAACTCTCAGCCCCAGTAATGTTTCCAGACTGAAACAGAGTAGAAGGAGCCAAGTATTGGTTTTGCTTTTTCAGTTGTGGGTTTTTTTAATTGGTTGAGGGTTTTGTTTTCTTTTGTTTTAGGTGGGGGTGTATTAATTAAGTAGGAGAGCAGAAACTGTAATTGAACCCCAGCCCTCCCCACATCTCACACACACACTGGATAACTCAGAACTGAGTGTGATTAAAACAAATAATTTTTGCAGGTTCATAATCTTCAGAGAGACAAAGCTGATGCATTACAGAACAAATGCATGAAGATGACTGGGATACTCACTGTAATTATATCCTAAATATGTTGCTATTGTAAGTTACCAACAACAGCAGAGATGCAAAAAAAATCCTAAGTATTGACAACACGACTGTGTAGTAGAGATTTTCCTCTAACAGATCTATAGCATCTTGCTTTCCAAAGCACAGACAATATAAGGAAAAAAAAGTTGCGAGACTCTTGCAATCTCAGGCAGCTGTTCAGGTAAAACTGAAGCCAGAAGATTGTTTATTTTAATAAAGCTATTATATGTGCAGCTCCAAATTAGGAATGGCAGGAGACTAGGGGATGCCTAAACCATCACCACCTGTTTGCCCTGAAAATCAATTAAAGTCACACTATCACAGCAATCCCTTCTTAGCTAATAAAACTTATACAGCTTCAACGTGCAGCTTTAGGTGCTTTGTGGGAATGTGCCTAAAATCTAAAGCCTTGGTCTCGTGTTACTTTGATAGTAAACACAGCTATGAACTAACGACTGTAAAATTTGCTTTTTTGGGGTTAGAGAAGGTGTTAAGGGAAAAGGGATCCTGAACTGCTGTTTTCATGCAGTGGATTGAACTAATATTCAAGTAAACTCTTAACAATCCAGCCAAGAACATTATATAGAGTTTTAAACAGGAGAAAACTGAAGTCCTTTATGACACATGCCTGTTCAACATATTCTGTGCTGCAGAACAGATCCAACTTTACAAGTTGAAAGCAAGGGCAGTAGAGACATCCCAAGTGTTTTAGTAATTAAACGAATATGCATAATGAACCATATGCCCAAAGGGCCTGTTCTTCATGTGGGCCAGATTTTTGTTTGAATTTTTAATTTTTATATACAGATGAAACATTTCATGTAATATAGCAACAGTGCAAAGGAACATGCTATGCAGGAAAGGAAAGAGGAACTACCCATGTGAGAACGATCAGAATACACTTGATGAATTCTGCTCCTCAATTTCCGATTCAGAGCCAAGAGGGCTTTTTATTAAAAAAAAAAAAGCCTTTCTCCTTTGAACAGCTGTATTAGTCATCTGCTCAGAGTCTAGAAAAGATGCATTAAATATATATATAGGTCATATCCATACATTGTTGTATGTGAAATGGATTATATATTCACCAACAAGACTAGAAAAATCACTGACGCTATCAAATTCAAAAGCTTCCAACACACAAGAATAAAATCCTACAGGATGGTTCTGTGTTTGACAGGACCTGTGGTGTTGTGTGTGTCCTGTTTTGCTGCACTTCACACATCTGTCTGTCAAGGAGGCACGGAAATTATTTTTAAAATATGGGTGAAATTCCTCTCTTGTTAAAATAATGTTATCCTCCTGTGAACATTATGATACCATGGCCTTGTTTCAGAAATATCAAATGTTCCAGGTTCTCTTGGGGTTGAACCATGTCTCTCCTTTCCTAATAACATTCACCCTTTCTGATCCCTCGCTCCTAAAGTGCAAGAGAAGAACCCTTTGTAAACACAACCCATTGCAATATGTCAGTCCTTTCAACAAGCAACGAAACTATTTGGTGCTTCTAGCTAATTTTCAAATATCTAGATTGCAGAATAATGCGCTGGCTCTTTTAAGTGGTTTTGATCCATTGGACAAATTTCTATTTCATTTTGTAAAACCTGTGCTGGGACCACTTGTCAGTGTCGACATGCTGGTTAAGCAATAGAAAAGCTGTTCTGCAGAAGTTTTCCCACAGAATTAGTGATTTTTTTAATACGTGAATTGGGCTCTCCAAGCCAAGGGAAACCAAAATCCTTATCACTTTTTGTGAGAGAAAGGACAAGTTTTGGATAAATAGCAGTGAGCTTCTGACAGTAACTGAGATCATGGCACTGCACAGCTCTATAAACAAGCAGCATTACAGTGGCTGTTCCCTGCACTGATTTCATACCACAGAGATCTGGTTGGGAAATATCAGCTGTGCTATAAGAAATGCAGACAATCTGATCCACTTCGGAATCAAAAGAGTGGCTTTTCATCAAACTCAGTGAGATAAAGTTTACATGGGACTTAGGGAGCTCCCCTCAACAGATTTAAAAAGAACGGCCCGTGAGATCAATCCAGTCCCCAATGTTTAAGGTATTCAAAAGCTGAAATAATGAAGTTGTAAGTAATGGCATTCATTGCTCTCAGTCCTAATTCAGGGTTTATGCTTCTGACACTGCCTGGTTTACGTGATCTAGTGGTCTCCACGGAAAGACAGATAAACTTCAACGGCTGTCGGAAGACAAAAATTGACATGGAGCGTCACCTTTCCCGACTGTTCAAATCCTTTAAGGAAGTGTTGGAGCAATTAGAGAGGGAGTCTAATCTTTGCAGAGTGCATTAACACTCTCCGACCTCCCAGACAATAGATCAGACCTCGGACACATAATGCTTCCCTAAGGCTCTTTAACCAGAGCATTTGATCTCATAGTCACTCCGTATGTGTTGCTACAGGTATCCGTGTATAAGACAGTATTCACTGGGCACTAAAGGACCACTATCTGTACCAGTATTCTAATTTTAAAATAGCAGGAAAGCCATCCCAGTGCATGCTGTCACAGAGCTATTACTTCCCAGGAAAAGAAAAAAAAAATGGAAAAAAAAAATTAAAGCAATCCAGAGTAGCTCTGCAAAATGTCTTCATTTGTAATAATCTCATATTTCCTTTCTGTCACCGCTGTTTACTTCCCAGCTTTGGAATATAAATCTATTTTAAAAGGCGTACATTAGTTCTTTATTCACAGAAACCGTTATCTGATGATAATTTCAAAATACTTCATTTCTTAACCCCCGTGGAGGGACTTGAGGGAAAGGGAATTAGGAAGACAGGTCTAGTTTATTAAGGAAATTGAAATACATCATTGCAAATAATTTTCCCAAATGTGCACAAGAAAGTATCTGGGGAAGTTTTGTTAACTGCTAGAACAAGTCACCATCTAATTCCTGATGGGCATGTTCTGTAAAAAAATACATAATTGATACAGTGATATTAGCATTTCTCATTAAATATTCTAAACATTTTAAGAAAATTTGTTTAGTGCATTTTTTTAATGGAATTAGACTTCCTTGCCATCACTTTCTGACAGAGGCCATGTCTGAACACTCCTCATAGGGACAATGCATAATGCTAAGAATTGCTCACTGCATTCCCACCCACTGCTAAATAACGGGTGCTGCAGCCTCACTAAGCAGTTTTTCTTTTCCCCCATGCCATGTATTTGATGTACAATGCTGGCTAAGAACATTTTATATTAATCCACTAATACTTTGTATTAGCTGCAGGATTTTGTTTTACTTTTCTGGAACTGCAAAAAGTGGCTTTTGTGGAGTACTTGTATTATAAATGTTTGTTGCTGCTTTCTAAACGTGTATCTCAAATTTGTCAAGCCAAGTGCATCAAAAATGACAAAAAGGTCACATATACCTAGTATATTTAAAAACAAACGAGCCTTCAAAGTCAAAGTGTAATGCAGTTATTTCTAATCTGAACAAACAATAGACTACATCTAATGAAAGTTGACAATTGGCTCTGATACAAAGCTGTGCAGCTCCTCTATTCCATTAAAAGATGAAAGCTGAAGGAAAGTACAGAAGACAGTGATTTCTCTCAAAAAGAAAGTAGAAAGTTCTGAATCTCAACTAGCACAGCAGATAAAGGCTGTTTTGTCACGGGTTTTGTGGACAATTCTGCTCTCATATGACACCTATCTCTCATTAAACACGCTGGCTTTCCATGGGTAAAGTTAATGCTGAAGTAAAACAGCATATTAGACCTGTACAAAATACTACATGAAATACTACATATTTATTGACATTTCTCAAAATCACAGCAATTAGAACAAAAAAGTACCTGAAACCAAGCTAAGCTTGACTACAACGTGGATGTCACAAGTAAAACTAATATATTAAATTTTAATGAAGCAGAGGGGAAGGAGATCAAAACTCAGGGATGCTACTGGTGCCAGCCTAATTCTTTACTGTTGCAGTAGTAAAATTTATTAAGAATCAATAGTGAAGACTTTTAAAATCAAATTTATGGGATTTTGCAGTTAGTCCAATGCTCCAGTTTTATTTCCCAGTGAATGTTAAAAAACCAGAAGAAATATTCTGATGTAGGAAATTTTCACTATTTTTATTCTCAAGCAACTTTATGTTCAACACCCTTGAACTTTCCAGTTGCTTAAGACTAACCTCTGATTCACATCAGTTCTTAGTTGCTAGTGAAAAAAAACTAAAACTAAGAGGATAGGTTTTAAAAAATGGCTTTGCTCCATAGCTTTTATACTAATCCTCTTTTATTCTAAGATTTTATAAAGGATCCAACTCTTTCTCATTTAAGAAAAAAAAAAGAAAGAAAGAAAGAAAGAAAGAAAAGAAAGAAAAAGAGAAAAGTAATAGAATGCTTTCAGAGAAACCCCTGAAGGTGCATCTGTCTCCATCATAAAACCAAAATGTTGCGTTACCTTCAAATATGAAATTTCTTCCAGTTGTCAATATTTCTGCAACTAGTGTTAGATTAGCACTGAGAAAACGAGTGAATTAAAAATAAAATAGTTCAAGCAAGAAAAAGGAAAACCTGACAGAAAAGTCTGACAAAAGCATGAATGCCAGAGCTGGCTCATTCATGAGAGGCCATCGCCACCTACAGGATTTTCCTCCTCTTCTGAAATGCTGCTACTCATATTCAAGCAGCATTTGCTCCAAAAAGAGGATGGAAATTTTTAACTGATCTTAAATAACATAAGTCTGTGGAAGTAAATGGAGCTGTGGTGACTTAAACCACCTACAAATGTCTCTACATACTCCCTCAGTTTAGAAGAATGAAATTTGATTGTTTCCAGGGAACGCACTGTTTTAAGAGTACATGCTTTGTAAATAAAGGATTTGCCTTTTTTACAAGAAAAAAAAAGAAAACCCACAAAGTATTGTTAGGGTTACTCCATCAACGACAGGGGAGGTAACAGGCAATGTCTACAATCTTCCTGTAAAACTAAGTGCTTTAAAGTACTAAGAGATGCCAGCTCAAAGGAATGCGAACAACAAGACACAACCAAGCAGACTCCAACCGAATGAAACTCAACCCACCTGGGTTCCGGGGAGGGAGAAGCACATTAAAAGTAAAAGAATTTTTTACTTTTAGTGAAAATTTCACTTCCTTATAGATATATCATGGACTTTCTACCTTTTTTCCTACTAATTTCTGACATCAAGAACAGCAGATGCTTGGGCTGAGCAGGTCACCTTTTCCCATACAGTTTGCACAGTGCACGTCCACATAGAACTGAAAACAAAAGCTTCTGAAATTCCATTATTTCCAGTAGCAGTGAGCAAGTAGTTTCTCTCACACTCCCGCTTAACTTTAGCCTTACACAGATGCAGCCCTCATTGAGCTTCAAGCACTAACTTCACTTTTGTTTAAATAATTTCTGATCTGTGAATAAATTGAACTTTCAGGAAAGGCAATTGGCAAACTGGGAAAATAAGTGACTGGATCCTGATATGGAAAATCATCTCTTTAGGACCAAATAAATTGTAAAACGGTAACAAAAAATCCTCTTTTTCAACCTATTAGTTAACTGATAGGAATTACAAATTACTGCAATTCAGGAGATGCTAGACATTTCATCTGAAGTTCCTCTAAAGAATTTGAAAGAGAAAAAAGACTACAAAAGAGAAAAGTCAACTTCTAGGCAATGTGCACTTCAGTCTTTCCCAGATATTTTGCAACAAATTCCTGACACTGGGATGGAGATTTGTACGGCAGCAGTGAGAATCATGAGCTAAATTCACTTTTGGCATACACAAGTTTTGCAATTCTCCTGAGAGTAAAGGAACCCATGTCACCTATGTGGATAGCAAATTTCATTTTTATAAAATAATTAAAATCCAAGGACCAAAAAAAAAAAAAAAAGGCAGTTAAATGCTAATCTGTGCCTAGTCTCATATGTAGAGGAACCCAGCATATCTGCTAATGTGCGGTTCGAAACAGGAGTTCAGTAGTGCTGAATATACAAATAAAACCAACAGCAAAGATTTTACCCTGCTGAAAAAAAAAAAGCAAAATAAATACAAGATATAGAAAAATAAATAGAAAACGTACAAAACAGTATAAGAGCAACAATAATCTCCAACAAAACTTCAGAACTTCAAAAGACAAAAGGCGTTATATATTACAAAAGAAAGGGCTTCATAAATCAAACAGCTAAAGTACAATACAATATAGCAAACTCCAGCCAGACCACAAAGAGGGTTCTTTCTTCATAAACATCAGATCAGGCAGCTAAAATTATTACCAAAGCTCTCTTGTAACTGTCACCTGTGGTGGGTATAATTACAGGCTACTGCTGCAAGCACGCCCACGTCATATGGCAATAAAAGGACCTATAGCTTGCCAAGACCAGGCAGACAATGGAGAACATACACCACCTGACGAGAGCCCAAAAAGATCAGCCAGGGAGACTAATAAAAATGACAGCTTAGAAACAAATGACAAAGCTTCAGCCACAAAAAAGGCAATATCAAATTAGCTGGAAATGCAAGCACTGCGCAGAGTTCTCCAACAGGTCACAACTCGAGCAGAAAGCCAGTCAGAACTGTTTTCAGATGCATTTAGTTCAGGTTTTAGCTATAAAGAGCCCTTTTTTCCTTCGTATTTTTTTTTATTAAACAAAATGTTTGCACATTTGGGGTTGGCTTTGCGGGCTGTCATTAGATAGCCAAACAGATGAAAACTATCTATTTCTAGCCCAGTTTATGTTAATATGAGCATCTAAGGATAGATCTATACGCTACAGCAAAGCTGAAATTTTCTCATTGCCTTAAGTCTTTGCTGGATGCCTGCATACACATTCCTGTCGACCAGCTGCACAGGTGCTCATCTTAGGGCAGAACTGGGCTTTTACCTTAACACTCTGACTATAAAGTTAACACACACGATGTATTAGAAGTCTTTATCATCAAGTAAAAACAACATAATGCAATTACAAAGAGAGGGGGAGGCAGGGATTTAGGGGTCTCATTCCAGAGCTGAGTGAGAATGTGATGTGAGAATGTGAACAACTTTTCAACACACAGCACAGAAAGCACTGCTATGGAACTCCCCAACCCCACAATCAAGGGACTGGCTGTACAGGGAATGTATCCTCGCTGTTACTTGCTGTAAACAAAGTGTATCTGTTGCTGTTGGTTTTTTTTGTTGTTTTTTGTTGTTTTTTTTTTAAGCATCTCACTGGTAAAAACCAAATCCCTGAACTCCTGAGCTAGGAACACAGACCATTTTGAAGTTAAAAAAAGGATCTTCGTATCACTCTCTGCTATGCTCCATCCCACCCTGACTCCAAAGCTTCAAACTTTGTTTTTTAAAATCTTGTTTATAGTGTTGTCAAGCTTCTAAGTGGTTATTTCCCTATTAACTTTGTCCTTGTTTGTTCTTGCATTTCTGAAAGAGCTGGAAATAAAAATGTGTTTACTTTGCTGTGTGTCTCTCAGCATCATCAATATCACTGTTGCTATTCCAGGAATTTTAACTGCTGCAGCAAAGCAAAGCACAGGATCTTGGGCTTCAAGCACAGAAGAATAATACTGGGAATGTAAAAATTGCTGGGAGAAGGGGAAAACCATCTCCTCTAATTGCCTAGAGAAGCCTGCTTCTCATCCGAGCTGTTACTCGCATGTGTCAGGTAACATGCTCGTAACAGCTTTGCATGCACAAATGTTGAATTTTCACAGGCAGTGCCACGAGCAGCATGGAGGAAGCAAGATGTAAACGTTTCCTTCATCGTTAGAAAAATGCTTTTACAGGGATATAATAGCTTGAAATAAAAACATACCTCTGATCCAGCTTTTTCACGGGAGTTCAAGACAATAATTTTAAAGAGGCGCCTTTGCCAGGGATTTGCAGAGAGAGGGAAAGAGCAGAGGAAATGTTAGGGGCTCTGAAGCATTAGTTAATAGGCCAAATTCTTGAAACTATGCCCCTGACTGCTCCTCCAGCACTAGTCTTTAATACAAAAAAAAATTGTATCAGAGTATTATTTCTCAGCTTCCCTATTTAAAAAAGGGACTGCATTCATTCCTTTGCCGAATTCTTCTTTAAAACTGCAGCAAAACACAAGCTGTAAATGGGCTGAGAAAAGCCCTCAGCAAAAGCTCTACAGTAAAGCCAAAGTGAGGGCCATCTCTTTTGCATTAATACTTTTATTATTTTTTTTTAAAGCTTTTTCTCTTTCCAAGTTCCCTATTCAGTGTTTGAAGAATACTCATTCTTCTCTCTTTAGGATTACATCTATTCATTTTATTTAGCTTTTTAGTGTGGAGACATTTTAATCTACCATTACTTTAATGCTGTTCCCAAATAGTTTGGGAACAATGATTTATATTTCGTCTTCAGCTACGAGGATTAAAAAAAGGGAGAAAAAAAAGACTATACCATTCTCATCACTTACACATGTAGTGTAGTGGTGGGCTGGTTTGGTTTGTGCTTTGTATCAGAGAATTGCTTGTTCAAAATCAGTGGACAAATCACAGAGCAAATAAAAAAATCAGGGAAACTAACATGAGAGGTTATCCTCCTTCCTCTCCCTACAGAGGAGTTATTACCATCTACTGGTAATTCATACGAGGCCTCAGTGAAAATTATTTTCTGTCCTCTGCGTGGTTGGCCAGACGTCTGAGAGATGCTTGGTGACACTCAGTCTCTATCCTAAACTGTTTGGATTTCATCAGTCTCATTTCTCCATAGATTTCTTGTGCTGTGAAACAACACGTGAGTTTGAGTTAATCTGGATGTTTCACCAGCATTTTGTTGCCATGTCCAGTGTTGCATTATATTTAGTAAAAATAGGACCGGAACATTTTGCTTGGAAAAGTCTAAACATAACATTCAGAAGATGCTTGTCCTCATGCAGAATGAAAGACCCACCCCAAGTTAACTTCAGAAGGCTTAGATTTTCAGTTAGCAAACATCTTTCCTGAGGAAAAAGAACATTCCCTTCTTACTGAGGCACAATCGGTGATTTTAGAGGACACTGTCAACAAGCTAATGGCCTTTTGTCTTTAGGTCATCAGTATAAATATAGACCAGCTCAACAGGGATTAAAAATTATTTATGTCTAGTAAGATGGTTGCTGTCTCCTCTATGAGATGAGTTAGCTGGGCTCAGATCCAGCTACCATATCACAAGCTTAAGTGGCTGTATATTAAAGGGCATGCTAAGCAGAGATGCCCAGAAGTACATGGGCTGCAGAGTTCATGGGCTGAACTCTCTCTCCATGCTGTCCCAAACTGGCAAAGCACAGCCTCACCCAGCACACCCCATGACTCTCAAGGCTTTCAGTTGTCACATCCCAAGAAGCCAGTGTCAAAAAGCTGGGCATCCTCCAGCTCCATCTGCATTTACAAAAACTTCGGAGCTCTGAACTTGACAAGGGTGCTCAAATCCCACCTCTCCAGTGAGGAGATCAGAAGCTTAAGTGTGGGTTTGCTGCTGCATCCACAACTCCCAGCAGCTCTGCTAGGCATCCCCAGGGCTTCCCTGCTCTTGCATCTGCTGGCTTTTTGGGAAGCCCAAATGCTCCAAAATGATCCCACGCCTGTCATTTTCCCAGCTGCGCACCATTAAATAACCACAGGCAGTTTGACCAAAATCTCCACATTTCAACCACATTATGTCACATCATCATATATTCTTTCCTTATGATAGTACTAACCCATCATAAAAGAATTACCCTGCATTGTCACTGCAAAATAAAATAAATACTGCCCGTGCACGCTGCATTCATTTTCTGGCTACCAGCTAGGGCAGAGCTGGAAATACAGCTCCCACCTGTACCCACCCTGGCAGCAGCCTTGATTAGCAGAGGCCTGAACCTGATGCAGGGGGACATGCTGCCAGTAAAAATGAAGCATGCTGGCATGGGTTCGTGTGCAGGGACCCTGAAGTACATCATCAGCGAGCGCTGCCAGTCACACCGGAGGTGCCATGGTGGCTGGCTTCCCATCATTTGCCTGATCCTGTCAGTGTCTTGCAACTATCATGCAAACTTTACAAAAAATACAAGATCGTAAAAACTCCAGTCAATATATCCTTTTAATTTCCACCAGATTATAGTTTTTTTTTTTAAAGCAATTACTGTAATTTCATTAAATGACATAATTACCATTAATTCAGAGGGAAACTGTCAATAGAAGGTGTAATTATGTTGTATAAAATCACAAGCACAACGTTCAACGATGCATAATTCCTCATGAAAATCATTCTGTGACTAAAATTAACTTTTAAAATATTTTTAAAATACATATTGTGCAGTAGGAATGATTAAGTTCTTATTATGGATCTAACTTTCACAACTATCTTGCTGAGAGAGGGAGCAGAGCAGGTAGGGAGTGCGTGCATGTAGAAAGAAGCAGCAGGAATTCAGCTTAAAAGTGCATTGGAAAGGTAACACAAGTTTTCATATGAACAAGTGGGAAAAACAAACAGCTTATTATCACATAAATATACAAGTTGACTTGTAAGCAGACGTTCCCTTAGGCACATTTCACGATGCAGCTCCAGCTTTTTGGACACCATTAACACAATGTGGAAGTGATGTCTCAATGTAGAAAAGTGTGACAAAGGGAAGGGGTGATGAGGAGGAGGCTAAAACCACAATATTTGCTCTGGAAACCGGGAACAAAGCGTCCAGGGTATGACATGGAACCATAAAGGGATATACTACAGCATGTTTTGCAGTAGCTTCAAAAGAAAGCCCCTTTTGAAGGGTCTGTTCCATAGAATTATGGTGGAGAACACATGGACAAAAGCTTAAGATCTTTCCCAGTGTAAGAACACTTAACACCACAGGCAATGTTTTCTACAGGTGCCAATACTGCCAGGTACACACAAACATGCCAGAGCAACAATGAAGTCTACACAGCAATTAATCCAGAAAGCCTATGTGTGCCTCTTTCTTCCGACCCATGGTGCTTTTTCTAGAACTCATGTAACACAACTCACACTAACCCCCTTACATATGGGGCAGGCTTCACTGACAGTGAATTTTTGCTTTTCACATCACCTCACTCAACCCTATTTCCAAAGCCTCTAATCCTGAAAAATTTCTAATCTCACTTCTGCCTAAGCAGGCCTGATCTGTGTTCTCGGAAGCTATACAATAGACTTTTAACATAAGTCAGCATGTTAAAATCAGAATGTCGATAAAAAATGATTTCATTTCTACAGCGATAAAAACATCTTGGACTGCATCCCCTCACAACTACAAAATAACAAAGCAATTTAGCTTGGGATGATATGTCTGTTAAATAAGAGAACATGGTGATAGCATTTTTCTCATTCACTTGGTTCCTGCCTGTGCTGTCCTCTTCCTCTTGTGCACCCAGAAGCAGCAGCAAATGCCCTTGTCTCACTTGCAAGCTGTGAGCACAAATGGGGAGAGAGATGCGCTGTAATAAAGACTAAAACAGCAAGGTATAAGACACCATGTGCTTGCCTATTGCAGCACTTTGATGATCTCTTACAAATATTTTCTTCCACCTGGGTGAGGAGCTTCCCCACCTCTGGTTTCTAGCGTCAGACGCAAGCGGGATATTAGGAAGAACAGCGTGGTACAGGCTAAGCTGACTCAAAGCCAGGTACTGAAGGTATACAGAAGTTGCTTCCTGGGGAATGATGATTTAGAAGATGTCATATTTTAACATAGCTTTTATTTAAACCGTTACGAGTGAATTGATTACATGTACAGGTCAGGGCAGTGGGGATATAGCACCTATCTTGTTGTGCACTTATTTTCCCAACTATGAACGCACATATTGGAAATAGTGAGAGAGAGAGAGAGAGAGAGAGAGAGAGAGAATTAACACTTCATTAGAAATGCATAACTGGAATTATTGCCATGTGGAAAAAATCAAATACACTTAACTTTTGATTTGTAGATGAAATCTGGTCTTATTATCCTTGGTCACGCATTTTATTCCTTTCCCACTGCCCACTTTCTGCAGGAAACCAGGAGCATTATGTTACCCAGTAAAGATGTTAACATCTGTAACTTGTAACGTTCTACTTTTTTGTTCATCTTCCTTTTCACCTGGAATCAATTCCTTTTTCTGTGGACCCACTTTCTCACCTTCTTATTTTTATGTCTTTCTACCACTTACAAACTTTTCCTAAATCTAGAAAAATGAGCTATAACTTCACAAGTATTTTGTTTTCTAATTGAGCAAATCTCTTAAGCACGTGCTCAGGTTCCTGTTTAACAGTGATGGTAGGATGTTGGCACTGGGATTTTACATATGCCCCTACTAAGTTCACTGCCTGTGTGCACAACTGTGCAATTCCTTTGTGCACAACCATACAGCTCCCTTGCACAGTTGAACCTGCTTCAGCAAGGTCCTAGATGCTCCGCTCCCCTATACACCACACAAGGAGGGATTTCAGAGCTACCAATATTGCAAACAAACATGCACGCACAGCAGCTCCACCTTTTCCAAGAAATTCATCATCGTAAGGCCCAAAGGGCAAGGATAAAATTGATTTAGGTTTTCTTCCTCTTAGCACTTTCAATATATCTGTCCACATCCTACAGTATATCAGCTAGCATCTCTATTCTTCAATGGAGAAGACATGTTAAGGTACTAGTAAGCAGCTCTTGAACCGTTAATGCTAAATACAATCTAAATGAGCTCTGGACAAAAGCAGAGAAATGCATAGAAAAGACTCTTGTCCTACCTAAAGTGAAGTGCATGTCATTCCTCTAACTTGCAAAGCCTTTGCTCCGCTTTTCTTTCAATCACTTTACTTATCTGTAGCAAATACACTGTGAAGTGTTTTCCTCAGAAGAGCCTTTAAGTGACTTAAACTTTACAGAGAGTAAAAAGAGAAATCTTGAAGATGTGGATGCTATTTTGCTTAATCAACATTCAAAAACTTTCTTTTTGCATGCTGGACCACCACAAAATTATTTTGCAACCTTTAATGGCATGCCAAACATTTCAAGCACGAAGAAAATGTCGCACCACAGAATAAAAAACAGGCAAAACCTTTTTGTGCTTGAGTGGATTATGAGAAAACTGCAAATGGGGTGTTTACTGCCAAGTGGAAAAAGAGAGAGCTGAAAAGTGGGACAGGCAGGTGGACAACCTGGCTTTTTGTTTGCAGAGGAGAGAACTCACTGACCAGCCTTTTCCTGTCCTTTCATATATATATATATTTGAAACAATGTATTGTGGCTCTTAAGGGAATAAATTTGCAACTGGCAACGTCA
Source organism: Penelope pileata (assembly GCA_013396635.1). Taxonomy (NCBI): domain Eukaryota; kingdom Metazoa; phylum Chordata; class Aves; order Galliformes; family Cracidae; genus Penelope; species Penelope pileata. Next base: position 878,121 of record WBMW01002035.1, read on the forward strand.
GAAGAGCTGCTCACATGCAATAGAGACATGCGGCATGTTGGGTGGTGGCAACTGGCAGAGCAGACATTGATAACCTGTAGCTAATCGCCTCCTCATGCATCATCCCAAACGAAGACATCTCTCTACTCTCTCAGCCACCGTCTCTCTTCTCTCCTATCACCTAATTTCCACGCTCTAAAAAGGGCCAGAACAGCCATATGGTCACAGCCTTTACAGGGGGCTGTGACCAACCACACTGACATGGTGGCCCAGGTGCAGGTCAACACGAGCCTCTGCACGGAGCAAAAAGAAGGCTGTTTCCGAAGGTTTAATTTTCACGTCCAGCAGGCCCAGCGCTGACCCGGCTGCCTTTGAAATCTGCACACCCTGCAGACATGCAGCTACAAAATACCAACAACAGCAAACGATAAACGGCTTTACGCTGGTGGAGAGGAAGGCACGGTAACACTCAAGATCTTATATCACTTAGCCTCATGCAATAAAAGAAGAAATCCACTTACCACAAACGCTATCACGCTCTTTACTGTGGACTCCCAGAGAAAGCAGCTCCGAAGGAATTGTATTGTATTCCATATTGCCATGGTGATTTTTTTCACACGATCAACATTTCTTGATAAGATCTGATAAATATTGAGTGGGAGGAGGGGAGGAGAAGAGTTTAATCAAACACTCTAATATCCTACTATTGCTTCAGAAACAGGGATAATTTAAGCTACAAATGCATGCCAGGGCATATATTACAAATAAAGCTTCTATTTCAAAGGCACCCTCCAGCTCCTGTCTGCTTTCTGATTACACTCATACCTTCCAGATTTTCCTTATCCATCAAAAAAAAAAAAAAAAAAGCAACAAAGCACTTCTTGATGCCAAAACTGCATAGAACGGTAACAGAAATCTACCTTCATTCTCTTTCAATTTTCATAATACCGTAATGTCTTGAGACGAAGGGTTATAAAGAATTTAATCCAAACACAGAACCTCTTCTCTATATGTTTTGGATTTGTCCACAGAAATAAATATGAGAATTTTATCCTTATTATAAGGCAACTTTATTTTAAAAATGACAATAGTTATTGTCCTAAAATCCTACAGAGTTTTTAACTAACTAATTTAGATCTGGTTTCTTCCTTCCCAAACAAAAGAATAAAGCTTATGCTTTGCTTCAGGTGCTGTTAACTGTGCAACATCCACACCTATCATTTTCCCTATTCCGAAGCACAAAGCAAAACTACCGATGCAAACAAGATCAGAAAGCAATTTCGTGTTAACGCTAACAAGTCTTTAAACATATACAGAAATACACGGAATTTACATGTGTTCAGTGTTTTGCGCATAAAAAGGTTTTGTTCCTGCAGCCACGCCACAGCAACTCAAATCTTTCCAAAGCAAACACAAGAGCTTAGCCCAGAGACAATCTTTACCTTCTTAGAAAATTTGCGGTTTTCCTCAGTGAAGCGCTTTTCTCGGGGCTTGAATGTTCTAATACTTGCTTTTATCTTAAAAAATAATAATAATAAAAAAACATGTACTTTTAAATTCATTATTTCTTATATCACCAGGATCTTTCTCTCTTTTCAGCCTCTGTGTAACTTAAGAGGAAGTGCTAGGTATACACAGTGATGCCCTCTGCAACCCTGGCACATCTCTGTCTGCCATCAGCTACCTGCCAGAAGAGCAGTGACAGCACAAGCAGTTCCCTCAGACCTCAGCAATGCTCCTTGATAGAGTGGCCCACTCAACCCATGGGAGTCTGCAAGAGTTAAACTGGGCAAGGCTGAACTCACTTAAGGGGCACTCAGGAGAATACAGAAAGAAATCAAGGGAATGCCTAGCAGAGGTACTGAAATAAATATTCATCATCTTGCACATTCAACACAGGTAAAGGAACCTGGACCCTGTCTGCCAGACACCTGGCAGCAGCCCTGCTCCCCAGATTTTTGTTGACCAGCCTTACTATACCACAGGGCTAGCAAAGGCAGAGCTGCGGTACAGCCCACAACAGCCTTAATAAATAGGATTCAATTCAGTAAAGGCTGGAGGGCATAAACAATTGAGACTGACTCAGCCACCTAAAAACTAAGTGCACCATGTACATGCCTCATTAATTTTCCTGTCAACACCCTGGGAAGAGAACATTGTGGGTCAGCTTTTTTGGGAGGAAGTAGGTGTTAAAAGTAATGCATAATAATCTAAACATTAAGACCTTTTCTGGCTGCTGAAAATGAAGCCCTGGTGTACAGTAATTGACACCTCCTTCCTAAAGCTCCTGTGGTCACTGTAAGTCCTGAAGTGCCTCTGCACAGTCCCATCCACCTCGATGGGCTGTCACGGTGTGATGTGCCAGTACTTTCTCACCCACAGCATGAAACATTGCAACCAGATGCAGTGTGGTCAGGACTTTTCCTGCTTGGCTCCTGGTTTCAAAGGATTGATTACCCCCTCCCAGGTCCACATATTTCTGCATTTCTTACACAAATGATAAGCAAAGAGAAAATATTTTAACTTACAGGATTAAATAGGACATCCAACTCCAAGTAAATTACTCCTTTTGAAGCACATTCCAAGTCTTTATTCTTCAGCGTGTAACAACTTTGTTTACCATTTCTAATCTATAGATTGGGAAGAGAAAAAACATCAATATTTTCCCAGCTGTAATTCACAATATAATTTTAAAAGACACTACCAGAAAAAAAAAAAAATCACAAGCACAAAAATTCTCCCCAAACCATGATAATATGCTCAGAGCCTGAAATACAAAATGACCGTTGGATTAGAGACCTATAAAATTGCAGATTAAATCTCTTATGGTCCAACTTTAATTTACAGACCTTGTACTTTATAGTAGAGCACTGCACGCAATAACCAGTTTGAAAATTCTGCCCTGGAAGCCAGTGAGTTGATGGGAAGTAATCAGCCTCCGTTATTACAGGTTGAAAATGGAATTTTTCTTCCAAAGTTCAGAAAAAGAGCCATGACAACAACTTACCTACCTACTGCACACTCCAGGACACGAACCCACTTCAAGTGCTTGGTTTATTGCAATGTTGTCAAATATTACCCAGGAAACGAACACAATCCAAAGAAATTAATCAGCTTAAGTGGAATGAATGTTAATGTAACAAATGTTCAAAATTAACTAATTCATGTAAGAGACTTCTCCCCCCATCCCTGAATTTCAATGTCATTTCTATGCTCTAATCTGTCGGTTGGTCCTATTGCATTAAATGCCTATAAAAAAAAAAAAAAAACAACCTCCCTCCCTCACCATTTTGTAAACTATTTGGCTCAAATCAAAAGCATTCTCTCTTCAAAAAGTGATGGCAGAAATGTATTTATTATACACAGTAGGATATGTATTGATTAAACATTTGGCTTTTTAGGAAGCAGACCAGTTAATTCTAAACAGCAGTAACATAAAAAACTGCAGCTTACCAAAAAGCTACATTCAGGGACTGTAATGATCAAAGATTAAAGATAACGGAGGAAATTTGGGGGCATGAAATTGCAACCATATTTAAAATGGCTATTGCTGCTCTGGCATTTAGAAGAGGCACTCATATAAACCATGGCAGAAACGAGTAAGGAAAAAAAAAGGTATAATAGGAACCAAGTGATTTCACGTTATGAGGAAAAGGTCACTTTCCTTCCCAGTGTTGCTCCACCCTTTCTGTACCAAATAGTTCGTCAAAGGGTAGATGGCTTTCCTGGCTAACGGTTAAAAGGGAAGAGGGCTCTCAGAAAGACCAAGTTTGCATCCTCAGCGGTGTCGAAACAGGAATTCAGCTTTAACTACGTTCTCATCCAAAGCCATGCTTTACAGGATGCAGGGAGTTACGCAGCCATTTGTAGGGTCTCTGCAGGCACTGCACTAAACTGATCACAAATCTCTGCTTTCAATGCAAGAGAAAACACAAAGGGTTGGAGTTACAGACAGAGTGGTGCAGCTCTCAAAAAGCTGGCAGGCAAATAATACTATTTAGAAGACTTGTAGGTTCAGATAACCCGTAGTTCCAAAGGAGCAAATCTGCTGAAGTAGCCCACCTCATTTCTAGGATCACATGAACTCATGTCAGAGGGTCCTCAGGCCAAGTGCCATGCGAAGTGCTGTCTGCCCATCAGAAAGGATTCTGCTACTTCAACAGTTCCACCCCCACCACCCCCCAGCAAGGGCAGAAATAGTTTGAAAAGATACTGAATAAAAACAAAACCAAACCAACTTATTTGGAAATTAAAGATTTTGTTCAATTTTCCAAATGGAAAATTTGATTTCCTGATAGTAGACATAAAGCCCCAAATGGACTTGGCTTGAGATTATTATTCCTTTGGTCTGATGGAGCTCCAGCAGCAGCAGGTTTAGACTGTGCTTTGTTCCTAGCAATGTCTGCTGAGATGTAGGTGTCCAGCACATATCAATATACCAAAATTCTAGATTCTCTATATTTATAAATTTGGGGACTGAGTTTTCATGTATTTCATTACAAACATTTCTCACAACTTTTCATCCTTAGGATGAAATCCTTCCAAACCTTAGGAGTAAGAACATGTGGAAATCTGTCTGGATATACTTTTTACCTACATCTTTACAGAGTATAGTCAATAAGGAAGGACATTGCAAATGCTGCTAAATTCAGACAAAAAGGAAAAGGAATGACAAGGTCTGGCAACGTGGCATTCTGCACTCAACAAAATGTTACTGACTTTGGAGAAAAGACTTTATTTGCACAGCTGTAGCTGAATCAAATATTTTGGGTGTATCTGTAGGTGTGTAACCTTGAAACCAGCCAGAAATAGCTTCCATCTCCATTGTTCTTTGGAAATGGGAGTTTGTCACCGGGGAAACTTTTCAGAATGGTATCATTACTGATGTTGCTGCAATTTTAAAATTGGACAGGACAGAAAATATTGCAGTACAGATCCAGTTTTACAGTCACCTCCATTTGACATCTTTAATTCTAAATGCTTGACTTGTCTAGAAAAAGATGTGTAATTATAACTCAGACTAAGACTAAATATTAATATGGATTTTCTGGCTTTTGACCTTCTTCAGGGAAAAAAAGCACAAGAGAAAAGAACAATTGGATATAAACTGGCATTTCTCCATTGCATTTTCATTAGGACAAGAAGCAAAAACTTTGAAAAAAAAAGTCAAACAAAAGTCTCTCAAAGTTTTGGCAACATACTAAGGCAAAGTGGCACAGCACAGGGTGTACGGTAATTCTAACACCCATGACTGCATAGAGATTAGATTGGTGGCATGTCTCAACTGTGCCCAAAAGAAAACATCCAAAATTGTATTCTGTTCCTGGGCCAGAGTTTAGATTCTGTTCAACATTTCCCTCTATCTCAAGAGACAAACAGTCATATTAATCTCATTTTGGATCCGTTTCTTTCTCCTTTCTGGGAACTTTTCCCCTGTCTCTGCTGTTTGCAGAGACTGCTCAAATGTTCTCTCCAGCTGTGGAAAATGTGCAAATGTTGCAGCCTAGGCTGGGGTCCTAGAATGAACTTAAATTCAGAAAGGTCGAATTTCTCTGTCACCCAAACATCTTACACTACATATCTGATCTCACTTAGATTTCACTCAGTGAATAGCCTGACAGCTGTGTCTAAAATCACTGAACTTCTATTTATGTGAAAGGATAAAGAACAGAATAGAAGAAATATTGGAATTAAAAGTGAAAATTTCTACAGGCAAGGTCCTTGAAGAAACATTATCAATATTATCCCTTTATTAATGTTATTTATATATATATATATATATATCCCCTCATGGAATACTAATGCCTGTGCTATTTGAAAGCTTGTTAGCTGCATACAATATACTGGGGCTCAATCAACAATAAAGACTGCCCATAACCATATGAGGATAGCAGTGCCACTACCGATAAGCTCCAGTGGGCAAGGTTACCATCAGAAAAAAAAAAAAACTGAAAATCATTTTCATCCCATGAGAATTTCTGATATTTGGGGTATTTTCATGTTCTGAATCAACTCAGAAAGATAAAATATTAATAGCACTATTTCAACAGAAGAATTCACACCTTCTATATATCACAGTTCCTTCTCCGTACAGGACAATGCAAAGAAAGCCATCAGCTGGAAGAAAAGCTAAAATTCTTTATGCATTCAGTATTTGTATCTACAGGAGCACTTCAGGCAGAGGCAACCTCTGGCAGTGCTTCAGCTTGCCTCGCCTTCTCCTAGCTGGAAGGGATCATTCAGGTGCATGAAACCACAGCACAGTCAAGGCCCAAAGTGCACCAGGTTCCTCTCAAATGAGTGAATATATTTGCTAAACTCTTCCCACAGATGTCCCCAGTAAAACAAATGTGACTAAACACAGTATTGATGTAGCCAGCCAATGCTAAATCTATTAAGCAACAACCTTCTGACCGCTTGGGAATTTTAATGAAATAGCAAAAGCCGAGATTGATATGACACAAAACACTGAGGAGACAGGACCCTTACGCAGCAAAGGGTGTTTTTTCATTGCTCTTGTCTCAAAGAAATATGGTTTAGTGGCTTTTTTTTTACATTGATTTTAAGAAAACTTCACTCTGTATCCAGCTTTGATGCAGATTCAATGTCATATATTGATGACCTGACAGAACAATGCTGGGTTAAATCTCTGTACATCAACACCCACGACGTGCAGAAAGGGTAATGGCTACTCTCTGAGGGTAATTCATCTAAAGCATTTGGGACCTCTGATATTCCTGCTTGAGCTCATTGCTGATGCACAGTGTCATACCATTTGCCCTGAATAACATAAAGCTGTCTTGTTATAGACACACACCTCCTCTTATCAAAGGACGTATTTCCCCAGGAAAAGATGAAAGCAAGGCACATACTTGATCCACCTGGACATGAAGGAGTTTTTTTTGTTTCTCCTCAGCCTTGTAATATATGTTCGTTAGATTTTATAGGTAATGCCCATTCATTCATCCCAAACTCTTTCCCCCAAACATTTCACTTTTAATAACCTTCTGTTAGATCCAAAGTAAAATGGAAATGTAGATCCTTGGCAGAGGGCTGATGTCCAAAGACTAAATGTGTATGGGGTCAATGGTTTGAAAACAGGCAGCCACAGGATTCCAGGTAGTGCAAGGAGATGCTGAAAGCCCCAGGAGCACGCTCTGAGGCTGGGATCTCCAGCAGCACTCAAAAAAGAGATTCCCCTGTCAATACTATTTCCAATAAGTAGAGCACTGACAAAGCAGAATATTTCATTTCAGAAATAAGGTGCCATTTCTTCTGGAAGAGACGGCTTTTACCCTCATTCCAAAATTTCTGGCTCATGAGAGGGTTAAAAATCAGAATAGATGATCTACTCCACAGCTGCCTCTGTGACATAAGCGCAGCATTTTCACTGCTCTCTCAATCTCTAAAACTTTCTCCTGCAAAAGGCTGTACACTTACGGTCAAATGCTAAGTAATCACAACTGGCAGGTGTCTGTTCTCTGAATCCAGGCCATGTTTTAGATAATTAAGTTTACAAAAGTCATGCTAGTTGTTTTCACTGTATCTTTAGCTACGGACCTTGCTTGTCCCTTGGAAACATTTCAGAGACCTCTTCCTGTTTGCTGAAAGAAGGATGCAGCTGAAGTCTACTCTGAGCTGATAATTCAGCAGATAAAAACATTCTAGTCTGCGATACAACTCTTCACTCAAAGGTCTTTCTAACATGAGGATATTTGATACACTCTGCTCTCAGATTTACTGAAGCACACGATATGCTCCCACTAATGATATGCCTCCACTAACTTGCAGCCCTCTAGGAGATAGGAGCCTCTTGAAGCAAAACAAAAAAGACAGAGCCTTACAGATGGAAGCATGGCTGCTTACAGTAAGACCTAGGGCACAAATGAACACAGAGATGGAAAGGATTTTCTTTATAATTAGTTCAAGTCCCCTAAAACCTCCAAAATCTCTAAACCAATCAAATTCCCTTCTTGAAGCAATTAATTTTTTGCCTTACTTCTCCGTTTCCTAGTATTTCTTCAGTTTCTAACACGAAAGCCTGCTCTGTTCAGTGGTGTACATGGTCTTCCCTCTCATTGCCCAGTCTCTGAGAACACAGTCTCTCTTGCAGCCCAAAGCTTAGGCAAGCCAAACTCTATAGGTCACCTTTGGCGTGACAAGAGCTCCATTTTGTTCACTACTGGCAGAAGTAATTTGCATCTTTTCCAGTTTAAATGCCAAGCTCTGTGAATGTGGCTATCAATGGTATTTGAGATGAGGTCTCTTACACATGCTTTAGAAGGGGAGAGTCATTTGACATAAAGAAGAGTAGGAGAAAGAAATACAATGGGTTGATCAACATGGAAAAGCTGAAAGTAAAAAGCAAGCTCTGCATTTAGATTTCATCTTCCTGACACAGCAAAAGGCAAATCACTACTTCTCTCCCTCTGTCCACACCTACCTGCAAATAGAAAAAATTCCAAACTCAGTATAATGCTATCAAAATCAATGTGTCTGCATTGGTTATTAATGTATGAGAAACAAAGCAAATCATGCAGCCATCCAGCATTGCTTCATCATGCCCATCAGAAGGATGTGAAGTTTTCAGCTTTATTCATCACCTGACACTTTAAAACTCTTCTTATGTTGCCAAATCTTTTTATTTCTTATTTGGTGTGTTTTGTATGTCTAGATCACAGTCAAGGGTGAACGGAAAGCACAAACCTAATATTAATACACAAAAATTCATAGAGAAATTATCTTTGTGTTAATGCGATGGTGAGTGTGTATGCATGTTTGCAAAATGCAGTTGCAAAACTTCTGGATGCATTCAAAGCAAAATTCTCTGTCAAATTAAACTTTTCATATCCCTCTAAGGTTTTCTCTATTTGACGTAAATTTTCATTAAGAAAATTTAGCCATCCATGATCAATTCCTGAAGTAAACTTATTTCATGTGCTGACAGCTCACAACACAAGCTGGTGCATTTTTAACTATATGAGGGAGATAAGAAAGCAAATGCACTTGTATTTCAGAAGGTAACTGAATGCAATCCAAATATTAGGCCTGAAAAATTAAAGTTATATGATTTGAGAGGCTTCCTTGAATCTTTAACTATTGTTCTCTTTTAGCATATTTATCCAAATGGTTCAAAGGATACATTCAAATTTATAGCCAAATTCACAACATACATCAAAATACCCATTTAAAGAAAAAGAGCTCAGAAAATTGCAGATCTCAGTCTGAACAGAGTAACTTAATAGGTGCAAAATGTTTTTAATCAGAAGCAGAGATGAATATATTTATGCTAGATTTGACTGAAATAGGAGGCAGACAAGTTTGGATTGGAAGGAAGAAAATCAGTTGGCAATGGAAAGCATAAACAATTTTTTTTTATTTTTTTTGTCTCAATTTTTGGACAAAAAACCTATGCTGAATAGAGTTTGGACATTACCACACACATGCACTCCCCTGCTCTGCCTTGTTACATGCTTCCTAAGGGATACTTGACAAATGCCTACAAAATCAACAGAAAATCCAAATCTAACATCTTCTCACTGTGAGCCCACACAGCCTGCTGCCGATCATGCAGACCATTTGGCAAGCACTGGATCTGCAGGAGAGCAGCTGCTCCAGCCACTCTCTTCCAGTAACATCAGAGATATGAGGACTTTGGGAAAAATTAACAAAGTGATCAAAAATGGAATAAAAGATGTTAAGAGTTTTTTCTCCCTGTAAACATCAAATCATCCTTCATGCCAAACTGACTTTAATATTGTTCTAAAACTGGAGATATTGACAACTCAAGCCACTAAAATAGAAAAATAATCTAAAGCATCCCTGGCCTCAAAAAGAACTTGCAGTGTAAGCCACGGAGAGAGGCAGAACACGTGGCAGCTCAAACACAGGTATGCACATATCGAATGCACATACATGTTCCACAAAGGTCCAAAGTAGCAGCTTTATTATTACTTTACATACAGTGACTCCAGTCAAACCAGTACCCAGCTCTCTGGGCGTACTGGTTGGTTACAGCAGCTCTGCCTAGCATCGTTTCTTGAGTGCAGCACTGGGGCACCAAAAGTCCCATATTTACCCCACAGCCTCTCCTACATTTTATGCATATCTTATCGCTAAATCCCAGAGTGCCCATGATCTGAACTCCAGAATAGCTTGGAAAGAGCACATGGTGGGTGAAAATAAACACATTTTCCTGAGGAGATTCAGAAGCCACATTGCTTTTAACTTGAATGCACAAGAAATATACATATTTAAACAAAATAATAACAAAACTGGAGCACATTAGCCTATTTCTTTACCACTATAAAGCATTCTTTAAGCTGTGATCATATTCTCTAAAACGGTTCAAGAGTTTTCCAGGCATTTCATTATTTATTTGGAAACATCAAATATTTGTAGTTCAACTTCCCCTTTCTGATCTTGATTGGTCCCTTACCTAAGCTGTGCCCACATATTTACCAGCTGAACCTGAGGGGCTTATACAGCCTGCTCTGATCTAATGGAAGCTTTGCTTCCTTCTAGAAACCTCCCATTGCTCCATTCTGTGCAAGCATGGAGCCCCACTAACCCATTACCACAACAGAGCCTTCCTGCAGCTGCCCACCTTTAAGACTCAAACTTGTCTTAAATATGAGAGCTCTGTGCCAGCCTTTCTGCAGAGGTGAATATACTTCCACAGGAATGTTTCAAAAACAATACTGCAATTTTGTACTCTATAATTTCAATCAGGATTCACCAGCTGCCTATTGAAGAGAGCTATTACCCACAGCATCACACTGTGCATTACCGAAAGGTTTGCACTACTACAAGCATCACTCACACCACGTTATATATTGTAAGCATGAATGTTTGTACAGGGCATGACGCAGTACTTGCTGCATAACTACCCGTCACACACTGTCCTCCTCATAGGGAATCGACTGCAAAACTTGATGCCTCAAAACTCAAGGAAAATCCCACGGTTGAGGTTAAGCATGTGCTCACAGAACTGGAGTGACATGAGCACAGAAGTCCCATGAGATCGTTAGCCTCAGCTGCTGATTTAACAAAAGCAACAACCTAGAAAGTCATTCCCAAACTTTACTGCAAAATTTACCAGAATCTTCTGTGATACTGCAAATACACACACAGAGCTGTTTACATCCTCTTCATCTGGTTTACTCTATTATTACCAGCCTTGTTCCAAATCGAATCAGTCTTGCCAAACACAAAGCTGCTTTACTCCATTTCTCTATTAATGTCTTATAATGAGCCTTTCATGTTCCCTTCTCTTTAGCTTGGCCTTTTTTTTGCCATTTCTGAAAAAGCTTCAACTCTCCTTAATCTCCAGAGCAACCACTTTCCCTTGAGCTTGCTTTGTTTCTAGTTTTGATTTTATACTCCCATGGTAGCGTTCACTCTTCTCATATTTGTTTACAGAACAAAAGCCACCAGTCTTTAAAAGCACTGTGGAGCAGAAAACACCCCTGTTAGGTAATTTTATTCAGCTGTGCCAATAACAACAGCTATCTGTAGTCAATCCTACTGTGATGTGCAATTACTTTCCTGGAGTAAAAAGAAGCAAGACAGAACAAAGACATGCATAAAATGTTACCTTCGGAAGATGATATGGAAACCTACAGAACAACTCAATTATGTTTTCAGACCTACATGGCATGTAGTACTGATGAAGTACAGACAATTCTGCAATTTTCTTCCCAATCAACAAAATTTCTGTTAAGATGGGTTGGCAACACTTGTTACGCTGAAGAGGAGTATAAACACTGCCAGCTAAGGCACATATAGATCAACAAAATATGTTCATCTCCAAATCTGTGTTGCTTTGCACTGGGGGTAAAAGAAATGCAACTCATTCCCAGTGAAACCACCCATGTTTGAGTGATGTATGTAGCAAAGGCAACTTACAGACAGCAAAGGAATGGCAACTTTTCCAAGAAAATCAGGGGGTTTATCTCCATCTTCATCAAACACTGTCACTTCCAGAACATCATGAATATCTTTAATAGGGCTGTAATGAAAAATGCAGACAAAAAGTGATATTCGATACACATGCACACAGTCTTCCCCACAAAGATCTGAGAACACTGTTTCACTAATTAAGTTTGTATTACCTTAGAGTATAAAACTAGCATTTAATTAAATTCCAAAAAAATTGAATCAAATGATGGGTATTCCCCAAGCTTTCCCTTTGTGTTGCAGTCACATAGCTAGGTGAAGAAAAACAGCTACCAGACAGTGACATTTCTTTGTGCATCAATGTTGACTAACTGCGTAGAAACTGCTCACAAACAGAGAAAGCTGGTGGCCGGGAGAAGTCCAAGGCTGAATTCAAAACCAGGCGTCATGACAGTGAGCGTACACGAAAAATAATCCAGGAAACAAAACTTAGATAATCACATTTGACTTGAGCTATTACATTCCCTTTAAAGTATTAGCAAAACCAATCACTTTGAAAAAAAAAATAAATCTAACAACCCTAATTAAAGGCCAAACGTGCAACACTTTTGTTCCATTCAGTCCAAATTCTCAGCCAATGTGGCAGCAGGCACTCAGTCCTGAGCATTTATCACATCGTTCGTAAATCACAGCCTCATTTGAAAAATTTTGTGTGCGCTTGTGAAAGCCTGGATAACTGGAGATGACTTATAAGTTGCATTCATTATCTCCCCTTTTCCTTTTTCCATGTGCTAGAATGCAAGAAGGAGGCACATGGTATAGCACTTGCTTGTTATTTAACTCTGCGCAGCCATTCTACCCAGAAGGCTGTTTCAGGGCAGTCCTGCTCCTGGCACCTCTGCCTTTGCCACCATGGAGCTGCTACAATGTGACCCAGGTGCTAGTGAAAGCCAAACTATATGTGCACTGTTTACAAGACACTGTCTTTAAAATACATCAAAACCCCTCACTTCAGCAATCACGCTTCCCCATGTCTCTAACAAGCCATTACAATTTTCTACACAATATTGCTACCAGTGGTATAAAACATTAAGAAACCCAAAAAACCCGGTGTCACACAGATAAGTGCACTGCAAAAAAAATCTGAATATGATGGGAATGGCTCTTTGAAGGTATTGAATGCTTCAGCTGAAATGGATTCACTCAGAACAATCTGTTCTGCTCCAAATCTAAATCATCAATAGTTTTTAAGTAGTTTGATCTTGATAAAAAGGAAAAAAAGAAAAAAGAAATCTAAAGAGAGTTGTGAGAGCCTGGCTGGCTCTGTGAATTTGCTGCTTGGAGTAATCATGCACCAGCAATAAGTTAGTGATACTCTGCAGCTGACATTTCTGAGACCCTCAGGAAGTATAGAAACAAACTTACTTTAAAAAAAATTATTTGGAATTCTTATTAGGTTTATTTTGTTGGCTGAACATCCAAAAAGACTCATCTGTTGGCACAATCTCAGAATAAACAATGGTGAGTGGAAACTTCTTGAGAACAGACAAAGCAAGAGAAAGGAAAGGACTCCAAGAGACATGCATTCAGCTGCATCCATGAATTAAACAGCAATCCAGCAAAGTACTTCTATCAAAGAGACCAGATACTTTTTGTTGTGTTCACATCCAGCTAAGTGTTTTGGAACGTTGTTTTTGCAAGAAATCCATAGTTCTCAAACTGTTCTTCCATTGAAGAGCTGTAAATATTACAAAAGCTCAGTTGCCAGCCCTCACAGTTGCCTTCTTTATCACAGACTACTACAGTCTTGAAGACATTTATTTCAATCAGTTATTCACAAAAATCTTTGTCAGGATGAAAGAAGATAAAAAAAATTTTCTGCCAATAACTAAGCTATTGCTTTTTGTTACTAATGAAATCACCCCAAAATGTACACTTCTGTTTTCATAAAAATCTAAGCTTCTCATTTGTGTTAAGCGATATTTGACTAGTTTAAATTCATAAGATATAACAGGAACACCATGAGCTCTAATTTTCTGCTTGCTTACAAATTAAATGAGGTATTCTACCATGGTTCAATGAAAAATATTTTATTTTAAATTATGGAAAATGTAGGCGTGAGTATCTGGTCGTCACTTTGTTATATTATCTCTTGGATCCAGATATGACTCCATTATGTCCAGTCATGATTCTTCCCTATAAATATCCCAGTAATTCTTCTTTTAATGACTTCTATTAATAAACCTCATGCGAGAACTAGTAAAAGGCAAAAGGCTTTAATTGAGTTATATTTGATATTTCTCCAACATTCTCTTCTGACTATGAAAAAATGACGTATCTTAAAACTTGACCTTTGTATTTTTCCAAAGTCAATAGCTTTTATAGATAAGCAGCTAACTGTTTGGCATTTCAGCATGTTTTCAAAAGTAATCCACTTACAATGTGAAAACTTTGTTCCACTCCGGGTTGAGGTTCTTGTAAACAGTGTGTGTTTGAAGACTGTCATTTCCCAGCTCCAATACACAGAAAGGATCACTTTTTCCTAAGGAAAGATCAGACTGACATTAAAAAGAAAAAAGTGGGGGGTGGACCAGTTAATACAGATAGCATGCATACTCTTTCTTTGTAGTACAGCTGTAGAAACAACTGGCCAAATAAAGATCCATCAAGACATTTGGAAATTTCCTCCCACTGTTGGAATGACTTGTGCTAAATAAACAATATCACACACCTTCAGTTCTGGAAACAACACCTTATAATCTGTTCAGGTGTCTTCACTCTAATACCCGAAATCTGAGATATATTGTGAGTAATCTCTAAATCTTTATAGCAAGGAAAATCTGCTCAAGTTGACAACTACTCAGATGACATTATGAAAGCACTACTGACATCCTGGCTCAGGTAAGTGTCAAGGCTCCAGTTACAGCTGTTTTGCCCTCTGCTTAGAGCGTGTGGTCTTCTCCAGTTAATTAGAGGATTAAGTACCTGCACCACTAGAAGAGAAGCACAGCATTGTGTCTGTATCAGCAGCACTTCTTCAGTCTGTCCAATGCGAGCAAGTCCTTGAAGCTATGCATACCCTATATATTGTTGCAGCTTAAATAAAATCCAAATCAACTAAGAGATCCAACTGGAGAATCCAGGTGTGAACCAGGTAGAGTTTTTACAACCAATTAAAAAAATAGAACAAACAAAACGTAACAAAAAGTCCTCTCAAAAACACGCTAGTGTGGAACCTATTACGGTGCAGACATTTGCTAATGTATTAATACATTTTTTTGATAACTCAAATTACATGAATTTGTAGCTTTCACAACTTAATGCAGCTCAACAGTTTCCACCGTGAGCAGAGTTCCATATATCAGTGTGGCTGGCTCAATACCTCATTTAATCTCATCATCAGCATTCATGTACAACTCAGCCACAGACTATCCAACCTAACTTTTATGGATGTGACTATGTCAGCAATGCAGGAATTTAGAAAGCAGACAAAACACATTTAAGCAAGAGCTTTCTTTTTCTTAATCTTTATTTTTGGTATTATTAATGAAGAACTTTTAAGGTTCTTACTCTGAGAAGTTTATGAAATAAAATGGAATATTTCCAGTATGTAAACTGTGGGAATTAACTAGTCAATATTGGTAACGTTTTAAAACCATGTATATTACTCAAATCTGTTTGTCTTCTTTTCAGCTTATGTGTCCATTCCCAGATAAGCAGCTCTTCAGAGAAACTGCTTGAAATGCAAACTGGTATATGCCAAAAACAATCCCACTCTATAATTTGATATTCTGAATGCTATTTTTTGGTCAGTGAGCAAATGTAGTGTTTGAGAAGAACTCTCAAGCATACACAGAAAACATCCAGTAAAGCAGAAAGTCATTTTCATGTCAACAAAACTATTATCTAGGAATATGAAAGTATGGAAGGCTCAAAATGGGCTAGCTGTGGCTGAAGAGCTTCTACATATTTGATACATCTATGTGGAAACTTGCCTAAAATTTATACCAAATGGTCAAGTACAGATTTTCAAAACACATTCCAAAATCAAAGCAGAAACTATGCTGTTTCCTGATAGCTATTAAAACAGTGGGATAAAAGTTAAAATCTGCAATGTCAACACATACCAACTAACAATTCCCAATCACACCAAGCAGGTAATGAAGTATATGATGGCATACTTCCCAGGTAATGACTGGCCAGTTTGTGTACTCAAAACTTGTGACGGCTGTGGGACAGCACATGGAAGGAATGCCACCTGCTCAGACAGCTCCTCTATTAACCCACGGAAATCTTCTCACCTCTCATTGTCTCCACAATTATTCTTTTATCAGACTTTTAGCTGGACTTTGAATTTACTTTTATCAATAACAATAAATTTCGGCAGTCTCCCTGACAATGCAGGAAATATGGCACTGCTCTAGGAGGGCTCTATTATGGAAGCCCATAATTGCTGCACTAATCATTTATGAATGGCTCAGAACAGATAATTAATCTTTATGTCTCTCATTTCACGATCAGAAATTATGCTATTTTTACCTAAAATGGCTGCATCCTTTTGCAATTTGGTGGGTCTATTACAGCATAATACTAGGATATTTTCAGCACTGCCATTGAAAAACAATTTGTCATTTGCTTCGTGAATCAGGCTCAAAGCCTGGGTTATTTTGAATATAATGACAGACTGAGTAACCTTTTACTTAAGCAGAATTTCATTCTCTGTTATGCACGAGGAATGTATGTCACACACTCTGTATGGAAAGTCTTTGAATTGCAGAATTGAGAACCTGTGTGTCTCTTCCGAAGTTCATTATCAACCCACATTCTCCTGTTTAAGAACTGAGGGAAGGAGGGCCAAATTCATCATTGATGCAACTGCATTAGCATCAGAGAAGTTTTGCAAAGGTACGTAACCTCCTGGGCTCTTTTCTTTCCCTCAACACTAGCCCTAGCCTTGTCATTTGACAGGGGATCTGCTTTGCTGTGGTACAGCTTCTGCACAAGCTCCCTTTCTTTGTTGGCAGGCTTTTTTCTCTGTTTCCAGATTAAGTTATTCAATTATTTAAAGTACTAGTATCTGCAGAATTCTTTTCTTCCAATGCAAGACTATGTAGTGAATTGAAACTGAAATAGTACCATGATAAATACTGGGTTTTATCCTTTGGTCAGTATTTTAGTAGCAATATTCTCTATGTTACGCTGTCTGCATGAATTTTAGAGAATGGGGCAAGAGCTATTTTTCCCTAGCATCTTTCTTTCCTTCATCAACAAGTTATCTTTAAAAAAATGAAAAAAAGGTAGACTGTCAGCAAATATGCAACACACAGTGGTGTGTGAATTATGAGATGCTGCAAGATACAGAGGGGAATTAAAAGGTCTCCAGAATCCTGGAGAAGATGATGATAAAAATAATAATATCCAGGCAGTCACTACAGAGAAATATCAATTCTCTAGCCCTCTACTGGAGAAACAATATAAAGTTGTATTTTTAAAAAGCATTCATGTCCATTGCTGTCAGGATAGGGAACAATGTGAGGTAAAGCTCAGTGGACAATCTGTCCTTCTCCTGAAGTAACAGCCATGAAGATCATTCCAAATGATCTTCAAACAAGCCCTGAGAGAAACTATCACACTCTTCCTCCCCATCACTGGTGAGCTTTCGTTTTCAGGCCTGCAATACTACCCAAACCCACACGCTCAGCATTGTGTCAGATGCTCCAAAATCCCTCCTCTTGCTCACAAACTCTCAAGGCACCCAACAAAATGTGGAGAGACATTTCAGAAGGTAGGCATACAGATGAGCCACTTTTTAATAACAATTTGATTAGGACATCCTAAGTTACCAGCCACGTTGTATAGATCTAAAGGGGAATCATATATCCAACCAGTGAACCTTTCCCACATGTTTTGGGAGTGAAAGTCAGAACTGTTTTCTATCTCCGTTTCTTGGAGCAGGTTTAACACTGCAGAGAAGTGATGAGATTTACTTTCCCTCGTTCAATTGACAGTAATGCACAAAGCAAAAATAACACTCAATATATTATTGCATCATATGCTGGAAAATAGAAATGGAATACCTGCAAAATCTGCTGCTAACAGGTCAACTGCCTTTAAAACTTTGACCTGTAAAAAGCCAATGTCCTTTATGTCCCGAAAGGAATTCTTTATACTCTGCAAAGAGGAAAACATTTAGTTTAGGATACATTTTGTTTTAATTCAATAAGAAACAAGTTGATGAACTACTAAATGGCTTACATTTTTATATTCATCACTGTTTCTACAGCATTTCACTTCAGCAGCCAACACCCACATGTATATGGGTACACTGCCACTATCCCATTCTTACTGCATAGTAACCCTACGCTTTGTAACATCCCGTGGAGATTGGAAGGAGCCCTGCTTGTTTATGGAAGTATCATCTGCCCATTAAAACAAAAAACGGGACAGAGGTAGATCTGGAGAAGCAGCATGGGTCAGGAAGATAGCACACTCAATCAGGTTTTTTCAAAAGTGTTATCGAGTTGTTTAAACTCATCATGCTTCAGTCTCACACTGCATTTTACAGAGATAGTCTTATTCCTTCATGCTTAGCTTTACAGGATTGAAGTGTGGAAGCCATTATATGACTTAATCCTCCAGAAGTTGAAAATCCAGAACATATCGTCCCAAAGGAGAGAAGAAAGCTAACTACTATTCTCTCTCCATGACATTCAGTTTCTCATTCCTCATGATAATCTCTTAACATAATTCAAGTTTTCAAAGGAAAGCATTAGTTTAAAACTCAACAAGTACAAGCATCCAAATTGCTTGAGTCTATCTGCCCTGCCAATCTACTTGTCATTCTAAACATAATAACTATTCAATGTAATAGTTTTCTGTGGTAGGAGACATGTTATTATGACTGGACGAATCTTCTTTTTTCCCTTTTATTTCTTTGTTTTGGCCACAATTTTGACTACTTTGAAAAATAAAGCAGAAAGAAGGGGCAAAAAATGCAAACTCACATAGCGCTGTGCAATCTGTTTTCTTTCAGTGGGGTCTCCCAAAGGGCAGACACACAGATCAGAGATGGACACTCCTGTACATGGGGTAACAGCAATCAGCATCGTGAGGGACCCCGGATGTTTTTCCAGAGGCAGCTCTAAGCAATTTGTCTGCTTCATTGACAGGGCAGTAATGTCAACTTTACACCTAGAACAATAATGCCAAGGGTTAATGAGTAAGAAGAACTGAAAAAAAATAAAGTAATATTTAATATTGATTTCAGTAGCAAGCAGACACCAAATACTTTGTGGAGCTAAGCCACATTTTGAAATAAATGTGCATGTGTACATACAAAATTAAACATGGAAAACAAATTAGTAGCCAGTTTCCATTGTACTTATTGTCAGTTTCACTTTCTGATTCACCTGCTGGTAAAGCAGAGGTAAAAGGTTTGGGCTGCAAGACGTACAGTAGGAAAACTTAACTCTGGCCTGCCTCACTTCCCCTTTAAAATCCCCTAGCGATGGATTTGAAACAATTTTATTTCACTTGGGGGAAAAGAAAAGGAGCAAACACAAAATTCAAAACATTAGCCTAAAATAGATTCGTTTCTTTAAAGTCAATACTCCATTTTATGCTACATTATACTGTATGCCCCAATCTCTTTTACAAGCCTTACTAGACCTATGTTTTCAGTGTACTGTTATACTTCCCAAAGGGAAGGACTGTCTTAAAAATTCCCCCCACCCCCAGCACATTGTATGCATCATTAACCTGATTAAAAGAAAAATAAAATAAAATAGAGAAACATTTATGAAGGGATAATAATAAAAGGTAAGGATGGGCTAAAGGAGAGAGAGATCACTAGACACCCAGTTATATGTGGAGGGAGCAGCTAAATGCAACAGAAAGTCTAATCACTTTGCTCGGCTAAATGCCTTCTATTTAGAAGTTCAGTAAATGGAGTGGAACTTTTTTGAACCTCTGTGGGGCTTGGCTTTTAAGAACAAGCTGAACAAAAGTTATAGATGAAAACAAAAAAGAAAAGAAGGAAGGAGAGGCTTTGTTGCCACAGTGCAACGGGAGTCACATTCCTCAAAGGGACGGCGAGCGGATGATGGAGAGAGAGAGATTTCGCTCCGCTTAATGCCTGCCGACAAGTTTTTATTTAAACTAAACTTGTTAAGGTGTTGTCTTAATAGGCTAAAATTCCACAGGGTTCCCCCAGGTGGGTTTCTTCTGGGTAAATGGTGCATGTAGTGTTCCTGATTGATCCCATTCCAGTAGTAGAGCTGGAGCAGTTTATACCCATCTGCTATAAATTGCATGCTTTCCGCTTCTTAACAGCCTATTTTCTGTGAATGCTAAGAGGGCTGAAAAAAAAAATCCCAAAACATTTCAGCCTGAAAACCCAACAAGCTATGTTATGAACTAAAAGTCATTGCTCTGATGAGTTTGTAAGTCGTTCAATAGCTCTGTGTATTAAAACAGGGTTGTGTGTGTACACTTCTGACTGAGATGACTTTGCCTAAGTGTGCTCTTTGCTATTCACCGTGCTAAGCATACAACAGGTTGCAAGTTTACTCTTATTAACTGCTTTCAAGTGCTTTGAAAGAGAAGAAAAATAAACTAGGAAGAGTACCAACACAGCTTGTCAAGTAGGCTGCCTCTCAACAGATTCCAAGTGTGAGAGGTTGCATTTAAAGCTCATTGCTATACCTAGACTCTTCACAAAGATATGGCAAGAGAAGATATACCAGAAAGGAAAACAAAAACCAAAATTAGAAAAAGCAAGCACGTGAGAAAGACCTCATCACTTTCACACTACACCACAGGTCAACATCACCTTGGCTGCATTAATGCACTCCTTGGACTCCTTGGACTGCTGTTTTAGTGATACCCTTACAAATCAGTGCAAAAGGGAGAATGTTTCATTATCTTTTTTTTATTATTATTTTTATCTTTACAGATGAAGAAACTGAATAAAGGAAAGAGAAAGAACTCAGGGTCAACCAGCTGGTCTGTAGTTCAGCTGGCCACATAGACCATGTCTCCCACATCAGCATTTCATACACCCACTCAAACACAACACAGAACTGGGAAAAGCTGCATTTGCTTTTTATGTTAAAAACTTTCCACAGGGAAAAGAGAGAGAAAAGACAACTCCTCTAGACAACAGTGCATCTCCCACCAGAAGATAACCTGAGAAATTTCTCATATCTCAAAGGCAAAGTTAAATATGATTCTAGTTTGTTTTGGCAAATTGGAATTGTTTCACTTATTCAAAGAATTTCATTAGCCAAAGGTCAAAGAAAAGATTGAGTATAAGCGTGTGGGGGTTGGAGGGATGCACATGTGGAGGGGAAAGCAGCAGGAGACGGAGTATAAGAATTTCTTCCTCAAATCATGTCTGATTTCCGTGCAAGCTAACTTCCTTAAAACATCTGTGTTCACTCAAGGTGATGGCATGCCTCTGTACTTTCTTGTGAGAAATTGAAAAGTAAATCCACATTTGCACTTGCAAATGGTAGAAGGCTTAAGCAAAAAGACAAATCTGATTCATTTAGGTGATAGAAAGCAATTGATCAGGCTACAAAGAATGCATCTTGGTAAAACAATTAGACACTTAATTTACTATATAAATCCAGCAATTTCCACACAAGCACTTCTACACTACAAAGCAGAATCTAAAGATTTGTAAACTATTTCCCCCATCCTCCTCAAAGGGAAACTCTCCCTTTCGTTATTTCTCAGCTTTATATCTGAAAGACTTCATTACAGATAATTATTTCACAGGAAGGTGATAACTGACTATGGTATTGACCGCAGCATAAAACTAATGGATGCATTCCACTGTTTTTGATGAAAAGTAGCCCGATCTAAATGCAAAAGGCAAAACCCCCAGATTATTTGCACCTGAGGTGATGCAAATGATCTCTCCCGAGTTAAACTCTCAACATAGTAACCTTATCTCAGAACAGAATGGCTCTGCTTGTTGCCATCTTTCCCTAACTCCAGTATTAAATTCAGACACCATATTTCACACATAGCCATATGCGTGATCTATAGGGGATAGAGGTCTGTTACCATAATTAAATGCTTTCCTTCCTCCTCTTGATCAATATAAAAGTTTAAGTCTCTATACTGGCCTCTATTCCTATAGAAGAATGTCACAGTTTTAGTTTTCATTTATGATTGTTCTTCTGACATTTTGACTCACAGCTCTCATCTTTATCTGCCATACCTTTTCTATCCTCATCCTTTTGAAATTAATTTTGCAGATAAATTTTACTTGAGAACAGTATATACTAAATTTAGGGTTACTTGTTTAAAATTATCAGGGAATCAAATGCTAAAATTTCACTAAGAGGAGTCAGGCTTAGGCACTTACCAGTAGTTACAGAGTTATATTTTATTAGCCAATCCACGGTCCATCAAATTATGATAAGTATCCTTATACGTACATAATATAACACCTACACAAAATAGGGCCTTTTTTTTTCCTCCAAAACTCTTGGAATCCTTTCACAATAAAGGTCAGAATTGCTATCAGTATATAGTAAGATGTGTCTGAGATTAATATTTGGAAAAGAATTTCAAAAGCCACAGGTGCCAAAGAAATGACTAATATGGTCCTATTCTGACTTATTCTGGAGGTAAATTTGATGAAATTTAATTTGGTTTGGTCCCAGTCATCACAGATTTTACTGCTTAATCCCAACTGCATGGCTTTTAGAACAAGTTGCTCCTGACTGCAAAGACGCCATTACCCAGAGGCATTCCTCAAAGATATTTGACGCACTCCCACCTCATAGCTTATGGTCTTAAGTCTTCAGATTTTTGTAAAACCTATTTCTTGATGCAAATTAGTAGAGAAAAGAAACAAGATTTTGCAATATCACCTTTTCAAAACATATTTCTTAATGCAGAAACACCCACTAAAAACTTGGCATAAACAATTTAACCCAGCCTGGACAGACTCTGCACGTTAACACCTTTGTTTATTAATGTACATTAACATCATCTCCTGTTTATAGCATGCCTCTTATCCCAAAGGACACAAAAAGCACTTCGTAAATGTTAGTAGCAGCTCTGTGCAGACTAAATAGAGGGATTATTTCATCCAGCACCAAAATGCAGTCACCCCTCAGTGTCAGACTCCGGCAGCTGAACCCCTCAGTGCTGCAGTATATTAAGAGAGGAAGAGAAATTGGATCCCAATGGAAATATAAGGACAATGTAGGTAGGCTGAATGTAATAATTTAGGTTGCATTGCGCACTGACAATGAGGGTTCATTTCATGATGGGAAGGCTGACATGAAATCGCACTGAATGCTTCTTCACTAATTTAGAAGCAGACAAACGCCCCAGGTGTTAGTGTTTAGTACAGAAGATCCAATACCTTTCTTATTCTATATGTTCCATAGGCTTCACAGACACTTCAGGTGCTATTTCAGGAAGAATATTTTACCTTAAAATCAAATTATGCCTGGGAGAAATGCTCTAGGGGCTTAAGGCATCCATCCTACATGAAATCCTGGGTCTAATGGAATGAGCAGAAGTCTTTATTCCACAGAAGTTCAGCAGTGTGTGGATCATCAGACACAACTGTACCTTGTAAAACTCTTCATTTTAATGTTTTTGGCTTCAATATTTAAAAAAAAAAGTCTAATCAACACAGGCCAGTCTACACAGCCCTGAGAGAACATAATGAATTCTACTCTGTTCACAAGTTAACCACAGAATTATCAATTAAGATCCCGCAAATTTTGCCTTTGTCTTAAAAGCATGCAAATATTTGAAGGCAGTTGGGGCGTAAAGGTAATCCTATAGCTAACAACTGAATATAATCCTAACAGGCATTTCACTGAATAATCTCTCTTATAGCAAAGTTGTGAAATCCAGAAATTTCAAAACTCAACTTGGAAGTCATGGAGACAATAAACGTGGCACCTCATAATGCTGTCTTTCCTACAAAAACCTTTTCTGGATTAGGCTACACTTGAACCATTCATAAAAAAAAAAAAAAAAAAATTATTGGACTTCAAAAGTTTCTACACTGTGCAAAACAAGGCTGGTTATTATGCATTTGCTGTTTACCTATATCTGCCATTGCCAAATCTAGCATTTTTTTTTTCCTGTTTTGATGCTACAGTGAAGTCACTGTGCTTAAGGGAACAGCAATATTTTCTTTCCACTGACAGCAAAAATAACTTTAAGGTAAATCTGACACATGCAAGCTTTCCCATTTCTGAAATCTCTGTTAATGCCACTGTTCATAGAATAAGCAGGTTGCTGATTATTTTTTGTCACAGCGAACACCACCTGCCTGAAACCAGTAGGGGAAAAAAAAGGGAGACAAAAATAAAGAATTCCTCCTGTGTCAGGGAGACTGAGCAGAGGCAAGCCACAAACACTGCTACATTTCTTAACTCTAAACAGAAAATATCAGAAGTAATAAAAGTAACTGTGAGAATTGAAGGAACAAATTCATTTCCAGCCGCTTCTCCATGTGATGAACAACAGCATTCAGCCAGAAAGCATTTCCTGCTCTGCAAAACCACAAACATTTGTAGAGCCAAAGGGCATTGTTCTTTTCAGTGAATAGTTTCAAACTATTTTAATACTTAAAGCAAGAGAATGTACTTATTAGTTACTGCTATTTAGTCAGCAAGTTGTGAAATACTGGTCAGGTGAGAATGGAAACAACTGAAGACAGCATCCCTACACCTAAGAATTTAGAGGCTGGGGCACTGCTCCTGCAAGCAGATAAGCACAAACAGACCCACGGGGGACTCTGGTACATTAAACGGTTCTCAGTGCTGCTGCTTGTAGCCAGCTGTACAGATGCAGTTTTGGGAGACAAAAGAAGAGAGGAGGGCAATAGGAGGAAAGATACAGTTACCTCTAGGAAACTAAGACTGTACTAGCACTGTACAGAATTGGATGGAGTTAGAGTGAGTGAAAAAGATCACAACAACAGGAATCACATTCTATTTCCATCAAGAAATTAACATAAAATGTTCAATTAACAACCCCACAAAATGTCTCAGCTGCTAACGTGGCATAAGATTGAGAATTTGAAGTTACAATGTAATAATGCAGCAGGACAAAATCTGGTGTTACAGTCTGTATGTGCAGAGTCAGCTTGGGTGTCTCAGCATTCAGGTCATGGTTAATCAATTAGCTAGTAATAGGTTGTAACAAGCGTACCTGTACAGCGGACTGTAGACATGAACAGGATATGGAGAGAAAAAGTATGATTTTGATAATGAAATAAATTGATCGATTTAAAATAATATAAATTACATTATCTTTTACATTTAACCCCCCCCCAAAAAAACTTACGTTCCCAAAAGCTCCTCATGCTTTTTGTTATCCTTTCTCCAGACCTCAATGTCCAACATATCCTTCCTGTCAGAGAAGTAGTGAAAATCAAACTGTTCCCTCCACTGAGGATTTGCACTCTTACACAGTGTCTAGAAAACATGCAGTTATAATATTTACTTTTTATAAATGGTACTTATTTCCACAGTAAAGCATATATCAATTCTTCTACAACAACAAGGCCAGATGTAAGGGCACAAAATACTAAGGTCATTCAAACCAAAGCTCCAAAGTCCACCACGTAGAGCCTCATCTTTCTTAAAAGCTTTCTTTCCTCTATCACAACAATGCTAAATATGCAAACGTGATGTGCAAATGAATGGCTGGAGAAATGCTGAAATGCAAGGTGGATCCTCCAGTTCCATTTTCAGTGAACCATGGTCATCATTCAACATCACCCAGGCCAGAAGAGATCTGGAACAAGCCTTTTGAAGACATTCATCTTAAAAGAGTTCGAATTAATTCAGAAATTCAAAGTAGTAGTTTTTACTCTTTGGTGTTAAGATATAGGCAAAGAAGTAGAAGCCTTGAAAATGTTAACATGCTGCTAATTTAATATCTATAAATCGTGCCTGAGTTCAGTAAGATCTTTCACATGTTCAGGTTACTCTGAGAATTCACTGGATTGAGACTTAAATCACTTGCAATTCATATCACACTACACTAACCACCATCAGTATCAGCATGGGTAGTGAGAGAACAGGAGATAGGATTAGCTGGACCATGACTGAAATTTCCCCCACCCTGTCTGCTTTTCCGGACCATGAGATTGTACTTTGTAAGTTAAATAAACTCCGGGAAAGAACGTGAAGTACTGACAATTTGAATTCTTACTACAATGTTAAAGTTGCAGTCTCCAGCTTTTGCTGGACCCCAGACAGAAATACTAAGCAATTAATTCAGTGCAAGCAGCATTGTCCTGGACTTCCCTTTTTAAACTTTTAACTTTCTGTGACTGCAAACATTGCAGAGTCTTGCAGATTCACGACACAGGCTACGGATCATAAAGAGAAACATAAAAAGGGATCCTAACTGGAATAATGTATATTTATTCTAAAATAACTAAACCATTTGTTAGTTTTCAAAGCTGTTTTTCAAAATAAAAGCATTATATCATGACCTTGGTTTGAGGTCTTTTGCAGGGGGACAAAGTGCAGGTTTCAGATGAATCTACATCTGAACGCTATGTTCTGTGAACTCCATTTGCACATTTTGTACAGGAGGGATTTTGTTTGTTTCCCCCTCCTCCCTCCACACTTCCAGTTCATGACATACAGAGCTTTTGCTTTCTCAACAGAATTCTATTTTAATTACAGTTTCTTTCCTTATTAGACTTTGGAGATGAAATGTGTATCTTTGGGAACACCATTCATTTCTTAGGTTTCTGTGAAATGACACCTGATACAAGTAAAAAGAGCCTAAAGATAAAATTCAACAGCAAAACCCTGGCATATTCCAAGTGTTTTGTGATTTGTTTGGTGGCAGGATTGTTGGTTTGCTGTTACCTTTAACAGAGGGAAAAAAAAACATTTTTCAAGAAGAATGCTTTAGAAAAAAAAATTCCCCTGCACTGGGAACCATTTCAGGTTTGCTTTTCCAGCATACCTAACATTGCAAACCTGACTTCTGTATTGGCAGAGAACAAAAAACAGGTGTGATGCATGTAACCTTGTTTCATTTCATATTAACACTGAGCATCCATCAACATGATGAGTATGTTAAAAGCACAAAAACAGATTCACATGCTATTCCCAGCTTCCTATTTCTATACTGCCATATATAACATATTAGTAAAATGTTAGCGTCCTTGATCCGGTCTCCTGGTTTTGATCTCCATCATATAAAAAAAGATTCAAGAATAGTTCCAAACTGAAGAAAATTCTTAGTACTTACCTTACTCTTGTATCTTTGATCTCCCAGTTTCAGGAGAATAAAAACCTCTGCCAAACTCCCTAAGGGGATGTTCTTCCCTTCCAAGAGTGTGATGGTGACCAGCCCATTCCACAACTGGTTCTTGCGCAAAGAGTCAGAGAGTCGCATGCTTCGCATGAAACTTGACTGGAAAGCAAGTCAGGGACACAAAACACTTATACACACAAGTCCACATTTTTATGCACACATTGACAATGATATAAAATCATCAGAAGCGTGAGACTTCCTAGTAGCAAGTTCCTAGTAGCAAGTTCCTAGTAGCAAGTTCTTGGTAGCAAGCAAGGAACTGAAGACACAAAAATGCTAAGGGTTTTCTGCCCATTCCATGCCACAACTGGTCCCATGAAGAGACCACACTCAGCATCAGAGCAACTTCAGCACATTTAGCTTAAACTGCCAGAGAAGTCAACATCAGCTCACCTGGCTGAGCATCGATAAGAGCAGAGCTAGAGTGTGCAGAGCAAACTGTTACCTTGGCTCAGTGAAAGACACAGGAAACTATCAGAGAGGAGAGGTGGAAGAGCAGACAAACGAAAGTAACCCTAAATGTCTCCAGGCACGTCCATAAAACTTGGGTCTGCACTTCCCTGTGAGACCGCCCACATACACAAAGTCTACGGCCAGGTGAAGGACTGAAGTCACATCAGCCACCACTCATTGTCTGCTCCCTGCATTAGCTCTTTGCCTGCAGACCTTTGGAGCTGCTGCTTCCAGAAACTGAGCTCACGAATCAAAAGCACTGATGCCTGCTGAAAAACACTGACACGACCGGGCTCTTTATCTGGAGTAATGGTTACCTGGTAGCCACATTTGTTACCTTCATGACTTCCTCCTACATAGCATGGCTGCACTAACAGTTTGCTAACTGGCAATATTTTATTGGACAGAGGATGATTAAATAGGCCTTTATTTGGAGGGAGTAAGAGTGAGAGCTGGAAACATTAAAACTCAAGGCTATCCTTTTCTTCTCGCAGTAAAAATCCTGCCATATTTTATTCTTGTGAAGCAACTTTTAACTCGCCATACTTGGGCTTCAATCATGTCACATACAGGTGGGAGCAAGACGGAGGAGAAGATTCCACAAGTCACTTTAAAGCAGGACGTGTTAGCTTTAAAAGCAAGCAAGAAACATTGTGGCTAAATAAAATGATTGCAAAAGCACCTGATGTCCGAAGATTACTTTTTATGGTTCAATTACCCAGCAACAAAATTCTTAAATCATGGGTGGTGAACTCACAAATTTTTACTTGCTTTTTACTGGTTAAAATACCCAAATCTTTAGATCCCACAAGCATATTAATATACTTCTATTTAAACCCCATTTGGCCTTCCTGGCACACTGGAGAAAAATTCCTACCTTTAAAAAGAAAATGAGATTTTGATTCATAAATCCAGCTGCAATGTAATTTTTTTTTTTTTNTTAAAGTTCGTCTTTTAGGCCAAAAAGCTAAAGCATGACTGTTCCCATGGACATACTTCAAAGACCCGGCAGATATATTCCTCCCTAAACACTGCAACTATTTCAAAATCCTTTTTATAAAAAAGGGAGTAATGTCCACAAGGGATCAAAGGGCATTCTGCAGTCTGGCAATCGCCTTAGAAAAATGGCAGTGCTTCCATGAAATATGCCCTAAAATAATTTTGCAGCTTGGTATGTCCTAATTTCGAATTGGATGTTTATCTTGGAAAGGCTTCTATCTAACTTGTCCATAAAACAGCTCCACTTAGCTCTATGAGCCCTGTGAAAATGGAATCCAAAGCTGGCTATTAAAGGGGCCTGGAGATTGCTTCCATATGGCATAACAGCATGGGAGTGGAGGGCTAAGGCCTACAGCAGGCGCTGCTTGGCTTGAGCTCCCGATCTATCCATGGACACTCGTTGCATTACACCATAACATCTGGATTATTGCTTGTAATGTCCCTGGGAAATATCCACTTCCCATCAAAGCCTTTATCTATCTCAGTTGTACTTTGAACATTTTAGTATTTAACATAGTCATGTTTGATGTGATGTACTTGCTGCTTTCAGACCAAGGATTTTCCCTTCCCCCCCCACCCTTCCCTCAGAGGAGGAAGAGGTATTTGATGTTAGTTCACAAAGACAAAGTTTATAATTCACATTACAATTTCTTTTAAAAACAAAGCATCCAGTTCTCTTCAAAGCTTCCAGGCTGAACACGAAAGAGTTGTTATCACTCAGTTTGCAAATCAAATTTGGATTCTTCTCATTTTTAACCTGGTCTGGTATTTTAGGGAGTTACTCGGTGTTGGAGGGGTCTTCCTACCCAAATTCTGTTGGATGTTTGACCCCACATTCTCAGCCACTAGCATGACAGTTCAAAGGAGTATTGCGAGGTACTCAAACCATTCTCGGGAAACAGCAGCACCTGCAGCTCAGTGTTACTGGAGCACACTGCAACACATCAACTCTGACCTCCCAAAACACGTGACCCTGAGCAAACCGTCTTGTGCATCCCTCCTGTACAGCTGGGCAACTGCAAAGCTTTCTGTGCTGGGGTGCTGAGTCCAGCTAAGAAAAGGAATATATTTGCCACAAGCTGTGCTAACAGGACCTGACTATTCTCTGGACGAGATCAAATATCACTTCAGAACATCACACTGTTAGAGGAGCCAAAATGTTTTCAGCTGGTTCAGGATGTAGCGCTGATCTGTACAACCTTGGCTCAGATGCCATGATGCTGTGATGCTGTCTGCTTCCCCAGTACAGCAATTTTGTCCCTGTAATCCTCCCTCTACATGGAGCAGCATGAAGCCCCAGGAAGGCTGCTTCCCTCATGCCCCTGCAAGACAGCCTTTCATATCAGGAATGCTTTGGGTTTCCTGGCCTCAACCAGGTCATGTGAGCTCAGCAGGTCTGACGCATCTCCTGTGCCTTGTATCATTTATGTGTGCACTGAAGGCCTGATCTCTGCAGCCAATTCCTCGGTGTTCCAACACATTTGGCAAGCTGTTCCTCTGACCACCCTGCTAGAAATCCCAGCCAAACAGGCAATGTCTCACTTTCCACTCATTTTCTGGAAGGAAGCATGTCTGGGGAAATCCAAATACGGTAGGCCCAAGGACCTGGACAATCAATGAGTCAACTTTAGTGTTGCCTGGGGAAGACTGTACTACAGAAAATGCCTCCCAGGTGAGAAGAAATCAATACTGTATTATTTACTTCAAAAGTCTCAACTCCTCTCTGATACCCCACACTTACTTATTTCAAACAGATTTACACTGAGTTAATTGATTAAACTTCACAGCCTCCCTCTGAGTTTGCAAAACTATTACGGAGCAGAACACAGAGAACGACAGTCATTAGTCCGCATTAGTTCAACAAAGTTAGTGGCAAAACAAGCACTAAAAAAAGCCACTTTTCATTCCTCCAATCATCACTGCACTAATCTGCCTTCACACCAGAAAAATCAAAGCCCCTCTACACCATCCAGAAAAGGTGGTTTGTTCAATCAGCAGTAATTATAAAACATTTTTAGCTATTCAGCTCTTTCCTTTCCTGCTACCTCCCAAGCTAGAGACAGCTCTGTGCGTGGGTGCTTCAGCTCCTCCTGTCTCTGAACCCTAGCTCTTTCCAGCTGTGCTCCCAAACCAGATGCCAAGCTTCAGGCATCTCTTGCAGCATTTTCCTGCAAACTCTGCAGTCAGCCAGCTCACACTATGGCTAAATCCCAGACCAAAATAAAGGTGCTTTGCAGAGGTACAGAAAAGTTGGCTGAAGCTAGGATCAGAATAAAGGTTTGGAAATTAGGAAGCACATGGTTTACGATGGAAGTTGGCCCATGTCCTTAACACAAGACATTGGACAAGTTTACTTATCCCCTCCCATCATCCATCACTTCTGAAATAAAGCTTCTGGTCCTGAGACCAGAATCTGAGGAGTCATCTCCAGGTCTCATTTCAGCTTGGCTCTGCATGTACTGAAAAATATACATATGTCTATATACTGTGGGCGATAGCTTGCAAATAACCAGTGATACTATAAAGGTCATCCTTATAAGCAGTTCAATGCTATAAAACAGGTAAGAACTGGAACGAAGTTTCCCACACAAGCCAGACAGAAAGAAAATAGTGAGTACAACAACGTCCAGAAAGCTTTATTCTGAAAAATTAAAAATCCACCACCATTAGAAGCTTTTAAAGTCTAAGCACCCATGTTTATTGCAGACTTAGGGATTGCAATACATCAGGTAAGTAGCCAGTAATATTCTCTGAAGCAAAAGAATAGCCTTGTCATGGAGCAGGACCCTGTCACACAAGGAACACAAGGTGGTTCTTCTCCATATGCTAAGAAAGGACATTTTCCTGGAAAACAGCACATCTGAACAGAAAAAGAGTCAGTGCTGACAATACAATTTTCAGAATTTAGTTTCTGGTTTCAACAATGAGTATAAAAGCTTCTCACACCAACTTTCAATATTTTGCTACTTTCTAGTTTTGGTTTAAAGAAGAAAGCTGGACAAGAACAAGCAGGTGAGCCACATTCTGTCTTCACAGAGGAAAATGCTAGATATGAGCAAGAGCGAGCTTTAGAGGGGAAAGAACTGGCTCATTGACCCACAGCTTCACAAAATCCTTTAGAAGCTTGAGTCTCCCTGCTGACACCATTTGGATATAATCTCCCTCTGTAGGCACCCAGTGAATCCCCTCTAGTGCATCAGGGCTGCTTTCAAATCTGTCTCTTTTCCTGACATGCACATACATGCCCCAAGTTCAAACTTGTTTTTGAAGCAATAAAGAGATGCAGAAAAATTGTACATTTAAATGACACAGCGAGGTGGCCAAGTGTGAAGTGAGCCCATCTCTCACATCTTTCATTTAAAAGGATGAGACAGGACAACAGAAAGCCTGCTGCAATCCCTGTGAAGAGGTCAACGTAAAAACTGGGCCACATAATTTGCCATTTGAGAAAACAACAACACGCAAATACGAAGACTCTTTGGACCTCTCCTCATTAGGCAGGGAAACCATTTTGCAGAGGCAGTCTCCCCCTGGGAAAGAGGAGAGGGCAGCGAGAAAGGCAAGTGAAGCGACATGAGATTGCCACCACGATGCATGACCCCGTGGCAGCCGATCCCTACGCTCAGCGGAACGCTTCGAGCACGCCGCTGCCCACAGGGTACTGTGGGAGAAAAGCAAATACAATGAGGCAGGCAAAAATGAAACCTAACAGCCCACGCAGAAAAAGGAGAGCGAGGGATTTTCCCCTGTGATGAGACACCAAGGAGTGCTTGGGTCCGGTCAGCCTTTCAGCCAATTTATTCAATCAGCTTCGGCTATCAAGGTGGCAATTGCATCGCTTTTGTTTCAGGACTGAACTGCTGCAGGTCAATCCACCCCAAGCAAACCTGCTTATTTGCTTCAGAGATGTTCAACGCTTAAAGGTTACTCAGCTGTACAAATGCTGGAAATAGCACGCGGGGCACTTGGGGCGAGATTCAAGCCACCCGGGACAAACAAGGCTACTGAGCATCAGCACGTTGGGCTCCAGCAGAGATGGTTACCAACTCCTCCTGCACCCCAGACAGATCCAGAAAAAAGAATCAGAAAAGAGGGAGCGCTTGCCAATACACAGATATGAGCTCACATCTTAATTCTTAACAGTATCCCCTTCCCTTTGCAATGCCACTCTCCGTGAGAAAAGAAGAAAGCAGCACTCTTGGAGACAGCTCCTGCAGAGGACAATGCAGTTCTCAGCTCCCATGAAAAATGAGGGCTGTGGATGTGCTGCCCATGTCTTGGGATGCTGCCCAAATGTGCGATGATTCCATTCTAGCAGCAGTGGAAGATATATACTTTGTAATCAACAGATAGCTAAATCATCCAGTTTAACAGCTCTTGCACCAAAATGATTTAAAAGACAATATTCAGCCGCTGAAATCCTTCCTGCATAATATTTGTAACGACTGCGAGACAAATGTAGCTGGACTGGATGATCTTGTACTGCTGCTGTTTTATTGTTGTCTGAAAGACAGCTTTTCTTTGAAAAAGCAAGGGTGCATGGAGAACACACATGAAAATCTTGCAGTATCCACAACAGCCCACAAGAATCCCTTCACCAATATGGCATAGGGTTGCATTGGGCATTAATACCACTAACAGAGGTACTAAACATTTGGGGTGAA
Organism: Penelope pileata; assembly: GCA_013396635.1. Lineage (NCBI taxonomy): Eukaryota > Metazoa > Chordata > Aves > Galliformes > Cracidae > Penelope > Penelope pileata. The sequence goes on from WBMW01002035.1 coordinate 911,444, forward strand.
TTTCAGAAGCCAGCAATAATCCCATGACTAACGTGACAAGAGTCATTTAGAATACCGATGTTCCAAATCTGCCAAGTGCACTTAGATAACATAAAATGGTCTGATTTGAGTAAAATGAGATTTCCTTCACATAGGAAAAAAGTGTAAGTTATATTCATTTTTTCCATCCTTACAGTAAGTCACTTTCCCTTTTTCTTTTAGAAAAAGAAAAGCTAAATATTACAATATAGGTCAGCTATAGTTCAGTTTGGAAAAAAAAAAATCAGGAAAGCCATTCCTAATAGAAAACTTTTACTTGCTTAAACCTAGAGAAATTAAATTTAGATCTGTCTCAGTTCAGCTGCTCAACTGGAAAGTATATGGCCTTTTTTCCTGCAACCACCAACCAGAGTCAGCTCAGGAGCCAAAAAGGATATGAGTTTGTGCATTCATTATAGAGCTCTACCCATTTCCCCTGTCCCCCTTATTTCTGTATCTTTATCTTGTCCAGCAACATTGTTTTCTACCCCATCATACTCTCTGGCCATTCTTCCATAACCTCTTGTGCCTTCCCTAGACACCTATATTCCCCACGCACACAATTTTTCTTTCTTGCCTTTATGTTCTGCCACAAACTGCTAGTACTGCTTCCACAGCCCAGAGTTTCCTAACTAAAGATGGTTATTGATGTACAGTACTAGTGTTTTAGTGCAGTAGCAGAATCAATAAACTAGGAAATACTGCTTTGTCAGATTTTTCCAGTGCATGCTGGGAAATATTTTTAGTGCCTTTGGATGGTCACAGAGCTTTTCTTTAGAGATCACACTGGAGCATGAACTATGTCTTTCCTAGGAAGAACTGAAGCTCTCCTACCCTCTAGTGACTGTAACAGAATAGAGCACAAGGTTGCAGCTCTGTTGTTTTTTTTTCCCTCCTCTTTTAGACAACGCTTGCATTTCTCCTAACACATTCCCATGCTTTAGTATCTCAATTTTATTTAAAAAGATGCTAAGGCACAAGACAGAGTCTTGAGAACTGACAGACCTGGCAACATGGTTTACAGCTATATGGTCTAAAAAATTGTATATATACAAAGAAAAGTCATTCAAAATGCAATGAGGTATAGCTTACAGTGGAAAAAGAAACAACAAACAACGACAGCAACCAAGACAGAAGTTTGGCTATTCTGGACAAAAAGGACCAGAGTTTAAAACCTGGCTCCCTTTCCTGGGACCCAAAGCCAACCAGCGTCAAGAGACAGCTGTGTGTGCTTGCGTGAGAAAGAGGGGGATTAAGCTACACTGATTGAGTGAGGGCCTAGTAATTTCCAGAGCTTTAGTTAAAAACTGAAATGCTTAGCTCTTCAATTATTCCATCACTTTCTGGCATACTGCATTCAGGGATGTCTGGCAGCTCTCCGTAAGCACAGTAGTAACGGTCTGTGTTATCTCCCTGGAACTTGGGTTCACCAAGCCACCAGCCAGCTCCAAGAGCTGTACTTTGCTCTTCTTCTATTTACAGAAGTCTACTTGCTGGCACACCACCTGAGAGGACTGGCTCCTCTACATACCACATCACAGTTACGATGAGTAAAACAAGAGGAAGTTAATTATTCAATTTATTTAGGTACAAAATGATAGTTACATAGGGAAAATACCCAGATGCATACGTGTTCTCATAGGAGCCAGATTTTGCTTTTTGGAAGGTCAGTCTTCATGGTTCTCAAGCTGGGTACTGGGCCTTGTAGTTTCTGTATCATTGTTATTTAGTCAATAGCAAATTAAAGCTTTAAAGAACAAATGAAAAGCCAAGATCTGTTTCCCGAGCCAGTTAAAATCTAATGCAAAAATGGGATATTACAGGCAGCCTTCAGGACTACTAGAGAAGACCAAGAAAAGCAAGTTCCATAGATATGTAGCAACACAAATCTTAGAAATCCTGTTACATTGCTGGTAATGAAAACTGCCTGCTCTTTCTCCATCCCAAGAACAAAAGGAATTTCAAAACCCACAGGAACAACCAGAAGAAATAAGCATTGCCTTACAAATTCCTCCAGTGTTGAGAAATGATTCAATCAGGAACCAGGAGACCTGTTTTCAACACCAGTACCTACTACTGGACACCTTTCAGGCACTCTTAAGCAATTCATAGGGTTTTTTTTTTTTTTTTTTTTGGATTTACTCCCATTTTTCCTTAGTATGGACTCTTCCTGATTCTTCGCCAGATGAAGCCTTATTCTCATTTGCTGATAGAGTCTACCATAGTATATATAGATGAGAACACAGCAGCAATTTCTCATTACGTTAAAAAAAAATCAAAAAAGCAAACGGAATCACAAGTATCAGTTTGTATTAGGTTGCATCTAGACTTTCAGAGTTTCGATATTTATAAACTTTGTTTCAGAGGACAGCACAAAAATTTGGGGAGTGGACTTTTTTGAAAAGAAAAAATATGGATTACCTTGGATGAAGTTCGCTTCTTCCGACTTGACCATCTCTATTCAGGAGTCCCCACCATTGTACCAAAAACAACCCAGAGAGGAGAAACAAGAGTAAAATGGGGAAAGTTGTTCAGTAAAGTAATTCAAGCATCTACTTATAAAACTTACTGGAAAAGCTTTGTAATAAGGAGGGGGTTGGATCTATTACTGCATTAATTTACCTTCCTCTCTCACAGCACAAACAAACTCAAAATACCTGCATTGCACCAAAAATAAGAGGAAATAAAAAAAAGTCAAGAATAATAATGGAGGGACAGAGAGCCATTAGTAAGAAACATGGCTTATACTTTTGGTGCCATCTGGTTCTACAGTAAGCTAATTTAAAAAAAAAAATCATCTTGCTGTTAAGTGCTAATGTGGACAGAGCCATTTCACTATTCTGATTCCAGTGGAAATGGCTGAGCAATTTGCATTTGAAATACGAGGGCTTAAAACATCATCTTTAAAAAAAATTACAGCGTGCACCAACTCTTCTATCATCTGCACTCTGAATGTTAACTAAGCACCCAAGAGGACCAAAAGCCTCTACTTTAAACCAATGTATTTTCTGTCTCACTGGCTAAATCCACTTTAGTCCATGCATTCCTAAAAATCCCAGAAGAATTTCCCAAGGTTCTTTTGGCTAAGCTGCTTTTTCCTAAAGACACTACATCCTTGCTTCATTCATTCTTGTAATCCAGTGATGTTGGCCAACAACACTGTCTTGTACAAGTTCATTGGGAAATATGCATCTCAGATTGAAGCCATTTCATAATATGGACATATAAATACAGCAACAGTGTTTTGATGTCATTAAGTTTTTAAATAATCACATACCAAAGTAGAAGTAGCTTTACAATTATCTTTAAATTAATGTAGAGGATGATTTTACAGTTTTCAAAAAAGGCAGCAATTTCATAAACAAATACTGAAGAACAGCTATCCCATGTCAACTTTTTCTCATTTTGCTTTGAACCCTTCAAAACATTTACATTTCTTTAAATTATCCCATTCATACTGGAATTCCATACCTACAATTCAATAATGTCCTGTAAACAGCAACTTTCATACTAGACTATACAGAAGATTGTAGAAAGATTATTCTCTTTACATATTTATGTCTCACATTTAAAATTGGTCTGGCTTGCAAACCAGAGCTAAGAAAATGCCAAATCATGTCTTTTCCCACCCCTTGCAAAGCTGTTCCATGGACAGCAGCAGGATGGGTTCCCCAGCATAGACGCGTTCCACACTGTGTAAAACACTAGCAGGAATCTTAAAACTTTAAAACAGAAATCAACATATGCACAAAACAAAATTTAAAAACTATCAGCTTTAATTGAGCTGTTCACAGTCTTTGCCCAATTTTTTTGTGTTTCTAGACCCAAAGCTGCACCATATTTCTGCATCAGGAGCTAACTTCAGCTGAACTCAATCAAGAAATTCAGTAGCAGAATCAAGGTTTTTCCAAGAAATTTCAGCCAGTGTGCCCCTCTTCACTGCACAGGTGCAGTCTAAGTCTTAACATTACATACCTGCCTTTAGATGCATTTTTTCATCATTGGCTTTAAAAAAAATAAAATAGAAGAATTGCGTTCAAAATGTTGGGTTCTTTCTAGGTGTTAAAATCTAAGCTCCTTAATGGAAATCAGAAAACGGTGTGCTCTGGAATAGCAGAGCAGGTACAGTTCACACAATCACTTTAGCAACTTGCTCACAGCAGCAGAAGATAACACACACACGATACATGGAGAGCATTGCCACAGTGCACTTTGCAACTACAAGACAAAAGTATTCAGCTACAGATGTCTAAGCACCTTTTACTCAGTTAAGTATGAGGCTTTTTTTTTCCCTAAAGCCACGATCTACATTGATTTCAATATAGAGTTCTCTGAAGATGAAAATAAAGGTGGCATTTCCAAGTAAATCAGATTAGGACAGGTCTTTTTTTCCTCACCCCAACACATTTGAGCTATAAATTTGATTTCCTAAGCCACTTACATTCCTCTTGAAGTCTCCTTGCTTGACTGCTAGACTCAAGTTTAATACAATCACTCCCATGTCATCTTCTAAACTGTTGGGATCTTCCAGTTTTAAAACCTGTTCAGTAGTTCTACAAGCAAAACAAAAAAATAAAACAAAGATGTGCATTTGTTGTCTTCGGTTAACTCAAGCTCATTACTAAAGGTCACTGTGAGCTGTGCAAATTTCAGCCTCTTGTCTGAATTCCCAATATTGAGTTTAAATATTAAAGCAGGAAGTCTGGAGGGTTCTGACAAAATACATAACCCTTTTAATAACACAGCCTATCATGTTATTATTATGTTATTATCTTCATTTCTCCAGATGTGGATACAAGCTGAATTAAGTTACTGCTGCTTCCGTTTCACAGGGAAGAAGAGTGACAGAGAAACTTATCCAAGTGAATTTTCTAACATTAATGGCTGAGATTTGACTCAAGATCTGTATTCTGCCTTACCTCTGCGTGCATTTAATCTCCCTCTGTGACTCAGTTCCCTCTCTGAAAACTGTAATGCTGGTATTTACCTGGTGGCACTATCTCACAGATAAATTCATTAATGTTTCTGGAAACACACATACAACAGCCATGGGAGCTATAATACACCACACAGGGAGAAGTCATTTTCTCAAAAAAGTCACACAGTGAGTGAGTATAAAAGAGAGAAATAAAACTTGAATTCCTGGCTTCCAGCTCCACATTCAGACCAAGCAGCAGTAGACAAAAGGCGAAGGGCTTGCCTCTGCACTAAATCAGGGCCAGATGCAGCTGCAGCAGGGCTGGATGGCTGCAGGGGGAGGATGGAAATGGGGGAGCTCACAGGCAGCAATGCAAACCACTCCCCAGCCAAATAATCTGCAGAGAAACGTACCCCGTTCTACATGGGGCTAATAAGGGGTTCTCAGTTTTCTCCCCCCTTTCTTCTTTGACATCAATCCACCTCCTATAAATTATTCTGGTGTAGTTATCCCTAAACAATCCTACATATAGAAACTCATTCCTAGATACAAAAAGGGCAGCTTCTGTACTGGGCTCCATCCAGGTTGAATTCCAATCCAGTACATAATGCCGGATAAAACCATGCCTATATGGGATTTATCTGAAGCTATTTCTCATTTTTTAAATGCATTCCTTACCCTTCAATCAGAAAAAGTTTCCATGAATAGATGGATTCCAAGCTACAGCAAAAGCATTTCATTATTTTACTATCTCTCTCAATTAAAGTGCAATAATAATATTAATCAAATAAACGTGTTACCTATTGAGTTCAAGTTCAGTGAGTGCTACAAATGCTGAACCCATGAAGTCAGAAGAGGTTAAGTCTCGATCATACACCTGGTGGCAAAATAAAATAAATATTTATAATTTTCACTTCATAAGCCAGTTTTATCCAGCTGATAAGAGATATTTTAAGGCTTTTCAGATCAAAGCTTAAATATAATTCAGGGATAATTTTCCATTTCCCTGCCTTAATTTGTATTTCTAACTAAATATTTAAACAGTGTTTTGAAAGTATCATCTTAATATTATGTAAACAAAGACGTGTGCTGCTACAGATTGTGCCTGCTCCTTTATGCTCTGTGCTCTACTATGATGAAATGCTGCACAAAATCAGGTACATCTTGCTGCAGATGTTTTAGCAATTAGCACTCACAACTGGTAGCTTGCAGTTCTGGTAACTGTAACGTTACTCATAATGAGAAAAGGCTTTGCTACTTGTCACGGTTGCATCCCAGGCAATAATTCAGTTCAATCCAGCCAAATTACGCTCTTAAATTGTGCTTATGGAACCACTATTGATCTCACTGAGTTTGCACAAGCACGGTAAGTTACGGCAGAATTTAGCAGCTCCGTAGTCAAGAAATTTTTATCTCAACTTCAGTTTTCACTGAATGAAAGCAAATCATTCCAGTGAAATCTGGAAAAGACTTATGTGCATTCTAATTTGAAATTGCTGAAACTCTCAAACTGGATCATGTTTTACGTTATGCTACTGCAGTGAATTAAAACAAAACAAAAAAAAAAAGCACTGTTTTCAAAGTAGAAAACAATTGCTTAAAAAAAATATTTATCCATCTTTCCATAATTTAAAACCATGATTTACCTTGATCCAGAGTTTTTGATCGAGGGTCTGTACAGGCAGCACCACAGTCTCATCCCAAACAGGGTTTAAGTTCTTGTAGACTACTTTACTTTTGTACAGAGTTTTCCCATTCAGTTTGAATTTCACATATGGGTCACTTGTACCTGTGATAATTAAGGAAAAGGTCAGCACCTCCTCCATGTAAACTCACAATCTTAAAATTTAATAAAATCATAAACAAGTGATAATGACTTCTTAATATGTATTCACACGCATAACAACCTATACAGAAATGCCTCATTTGTACAGGAAATCAATTGAACATAACCACAAAGTTCTCTGAGAGCAGGCAACAAAATCTTCAGTTTGCTCAATCTGTTTTGTTATTCTTATGGAATGTTAATTATTGTTTAGTCACTTAGTTAACATCTTGAATAAAGAGAAAACAAGGATGAAGAAACATTTACAGGTCAATTAGCAAAACAGTAAAAGAGAGAAAATGTGATCCTGTGACAAAAAATATTTAGGCGAAAACTAAAAGGCGTTATAACTTTGGATAGGAGCTCCAGGGAATCCAGTAACAATAGCTAAAATATCCATCAGGATTTCATCACTGGTGTCGTTTGCCAATTAACTTAAATTGAAGTTCCACTGAAAAAATGACATTATTCACCAGCTCGGAGTAAATCACACACAGAACGGATTCTGTAAAGAAAATAAACAAATTCAGGTAACACGTTTTTTAATCCAAGCAGCACATTTTGCTATGGCAATAATGTCCTGTATTTGTATGGAGCAGATGTCCATAGACAGACCATGACGCTCGTGCCACTCGGTAGCAATAGACAGACTTGCAGCTGTCAAAGGAGCAGAGAAGAGGGAAATTTTATTATTATTATTAAACCAATGGTATCTGCACTAACACCAATCACCACACAAGATAACAA